>SJYC01143752.1:0-14789 GCA_006408675.1 Madoqua kirkii
ACAAATCCAGGTCATTTTATCAGACAAATTCTTTGGTAGGAATAGCAACATTTAGTAACACTTGTAAGAACAACAAAATTAATATTCATTGTATGTTAACAATATACCAGGTACTATGTGCTAAAATTGCACCCATTTCTTGATTTAATCTTCATGGTGTCCCTTTTAGGTAGGTACCTTCATGATCCCCGTTTTTCAGATACGGCTTGGAGGAGTGAAGAAACTTCCTTGGGGTCATATTTCTAGCCACTGGCAGAGCCAAGTTTCTAATGCAAGATCACTGGGTCTCAGAGTCAAAGCTCTATACTACTTCTGCTTTCTTTTAGGGCAAATGGAAAATACGTTTTAACATATCATCAGTGAGAAGACCGAAGACTGTGGAGGTGAATTTGAAGTCATCAGGTGCTCTGGTGCCCAGTGATGTGCCAAGATACTTGGGGTGTACAGAGGAAGGGGGAAATGTACAACTGAAGATTTCATAGTCCAAGCAAGAATGGGTAAGTTACAAATGATAAGCGATTTTAAAATAGGAATTACATGAGACAAAATGAATGGAGAAAACTCTATGATCTGAGGTTACAGAAGGCTTCCAGGAAAAGGTGAGGTTCAAGATAGACTAAAATTAGATAGATAGAGAAGGTACAGCTTGGAAAGAAACACACAAATTAAATTCTCCAGCATCATGTAAATAATGCCATAACCTTTAGTCCCTTAGGAACTACCTTTTAGATCCACCAGCTCACATGCCTGGTAACTGGTAGAGAGGAAGCATGCAACACACGCACACACATGCATATACACAGGTTTCAAATGCGGAAAGGAAAAGTCAAAAGCAGCAAGAAACATATAGGTGCTGAAACAGAAAATCAGAGATGATGCAACAGTAGCTCTCTCAAAAAAACAAAATCAGGAATATACAGGGCACAAAGTGGCTCTAAACCACTCCCTTGTCCATCTTGGTTTATAAGATGAATCAACAAGCATGGTTAAACTCTGGAGGAAGAGAACTACTCGTGAGGTCATAAGCCATGTACCCTAGTCTCAGCTTGGCCAAGAATGATGGGCCTCCTGAGGTCTGTTTGTGCATCTATAAAATGGGGATGGTATAAATCTTTTCTTTGTGAGATCAAATCAGATAATTTACAAGAAAATATTCTCCAGCTTATAACACAGAATAGTAATCCCCATAAAGAATCTGCCTGCAATGCAGGAGACCTGGGTTCAATTCCTGGGTCTCAAAGATCCCCTGGAGAAGGAAATGGCAATCCACTCCAGTATTCTTGCCTGGAAAATCCTATGGACAGAGGAGCTTGGCAGGCTACAGTCCATGGGATTATAAGAGTCAGACATGACTTAGCGACTAAACTACCACTATGTAGGACAAATCACTACTAGAGATAAAGCTAACACAGCTGTTAGAGACTGCCTGGTACAAACATCTTCTTAACGTATGAATGCCCACCATAAACTCGGTGACTTATGTGTGAACTTCTCCAGGGTCAGGGAGCTTCCTTCTACACAAGACTGGAGTTGTACATGTATCCCATTTGGGAACATCTTAAATTGAATTAAGGACTTGCCTCCTGATATTTTTCACTGGTCTTGGTTTTATCCTCTGGGATGCACACAAAAAAATATATTCATTGTACATATATTAGCTCTTCAATTATTTACAACAAATAATCAACCACTATTGCCCACATTTCAACCAAAATCCTAGACTATTTTCCAAAACTCAGTTGCACTTCCTTAAAAGGTCTTTCAGGTAACACGATGCCAAGACCTCACACCAACCCTTTGTTAGATACTCTGTAGACCCTCAGCGTGGTGGAGAATGGTCCTCTAAACGTAGCTGAGCTTAGAGTATAGGGCTGACTCTAGTCCACATAATCCTACATTCCAGGCTTCTGGACCACCTCTGTTGATTGTAATTATACAGATTCTTGACTGTTTCAACTTTCAACTAATCTCTTTGGATAAATGAGCACATACCGAGAAGACACCAATTAAAATATATATTAAGTAAGCCAAAGTAACTAGTGTTTATTGGGTACATATCATGCTCCCCTAGGATATGCTAGACAAGAAAGGCCTTACTGTTACTTGTGTCTTGTCTATCTCCTCTGTCTGAATACATACTTCTTTAGAGGAAGGAGTTTGTCTTGTTTTTGTGTTCCCAAGTCCAAAAAACAAATGCCTGAAAAATAGAAGGTACTTGACAAATAATTTGTTAACAAATTAATCAATGAGATCCTGCCCTACAGATAAGCTAAACAAAAAAGAAAAAGGAGAGAAAGGGGTCAATGCATATTAAATGAAGCCCTCTAGAGTACAGGAGTTCCTTGCTTACTTAACGCCCATCTTCACTCCACCTCAAGCCAATGAGACTTTCATCAGTTTGCTCCAACACTGGGACTGAAGATGTGCTGTGACTGCAGGTGGAAAGGGTCAGTGTTCATTAAAAGTCAGCCTTTAGGTGCAGCTTGCCCTTTTCTACTGATGCACAACAGTTGGAATCTGGAGCAATATTGTCCAGATGTTATTTTTCCACCGTTGAAATCTCTGAAACTGAAAGTGTGAGTCGCTCAGTTGTGTCTGACTCTTTTGCAACCCCATGGACTATAGCTGCCAGGTTCCTATGTCCATGGAATTCTCCAGGCAAGAAGATGGAGTGGGTTGCCATTTCCTCCTCCAAGAGATCTTCCTAACTCAGGATTCGAACCTGGGTCTCCTGCACTGAAGGCAGATTCTTTACCATCTGAGCCATCAGGGAATTAAAAGCTCTAGAACTCCAATAAGTGATGTGGCTTGAACTATAAATGTTAGAGCTTTTCAGGGAAAGAAGATCAATAGGATGGAAACTGGCTGGTTTCAGAGAAGTTGAAATGCTTAACCTAAGCTTTGGAGGATAAAGGCAGCCAAGTTGATGCAGAAGTATAAACAGAGGGGCAGGAATCCTTTAGCTGAAGGTGAGCTCAAGAGATGGAAAACTTGGAATGCTTTGCTAAGCTGTTCACATCTTATTCTATAGGCAATGGGGAGCTATTGAAGGATGCTGAGCCAGGGTGTAGCAGGATAACAACATCTTTACAGAAAGAAAAATTGTTAACTGGCCTTTGTGATGCCTTGAAAGGTAGCAAATCCTGTAAAGGATTTGTAACCTAAACTCTGCCCTTAATATGAAGATTTATCCTGGATAAATGCTTTATTTGATGGGTTTGATTTGCCCTGCATATCAAAGGAGAAGCAGTGAAGGTAGTTAGTGGGTCTCATTCCAAATGCCAACTCCACACACTCAGCAGTGGATCTCTAAAGCACCATGTTTAGAAGTATTCTGAGATCTTATCAGGGCTTAAAAGAAGAGTGCTCCCTTCAGTTAGTAATGTCTGCCACAGGTGCAGGAATGAGGGGTATAGGGAGCCATGCCACATGTTTGACATTGATGGTAGATCAGATGGGAAAATTTTAATAGTTTTGCAAAACCCTTCCATTGTCAACATCACTATCATTCTCTTCTTACTAGTTCCACCCATCCCCTACACCTGATCATTCCTGGAATCTAGGATTAGAATGCTCACAGTTTTCTCTGTCATGGGAAAGTATCAATAGAAATGATCCACAAAGAGTCTCCCAGTCTCACTTTCTGTGTTCTACCAGGGGCTCATTGGAAGCACCTCTGGTGACCTCTTGCCACTCTCCCAATCCACCCTCTAGAAAGATCTGCCTGGAGAACAAGGTGAACAGAACCATTTCTTTCCTTGCAAATGTCCCCTTCATGGGTAATGAGGCAAGCTGCAGCAGCTGGATGTGCTGTGTAAGGCTGAATGTCTCGAAATAGAATATGGCTCAGGTTTTCCATGGGGTACCTGCATCAGCGATTCTGTAAGTAAGTCACCAAGGGGAAGCAGCTTTCTCTTGGGCATCTTTTGCCCCTAGCAAATCACAGCTGTGCAAAGAGGAAAAGTAGGGTAAAGAGATGAGGCCATGGCTTGGGGTGGGGCAGGAGGAAGAAAACAGTCAAGAAAAAAGAAGTAAGCAGAGCGCCGTTCTCATCTCTCCCCACCATTTTCACAATTTTTCTCTCCATACTAAACTACACAAAGTAGGCTGCTGTTGCTCTCTTCCAGGCTTTTGCACGTGCTGTTTCTTCTTCCTGGAATGCTCCACATTTGCTTAACAGGACTCTCTCTTTAGGTATTAACTGGGTGTCACCTCCTCCAGGAAGCCTTCTGAAACCTAAATAAATAAACCAACCCAGAATATTCATTAGAAGGACTGACACTGAAGTTGAAGTTCCAATACTTTGGCCACCCAATACAAAGAGCCAACTCACTGGAAAAGACCCTGATGCTGGGAAAGATTGAGGGCAAGAGGTGAAGGGGGCAACAGAAGATGAGATGGTTGGATGGCATCATTGACTTAATGGACACCAAGTTTGAGAAAATTCTAGGAGATGGTGAAGGACAGGGAAGCCTGACATGCTGCAGTCCATAGTGTCACAAAGAGCTGGATGTGACTTGGCCACTGAACAACAGACAGCCATACTTTCCCTATCATAGCATCGATCACACCACACTCTAATTATCTTACTTATTTGTCCTTCGCTAATAAGAACAATCAGCCAAAGCTGACTTAGTGATTCATATGAGTTAGGCACTGCACCAGGCTTATGACAGATTATTTCACTTAACAGCATAGAAATTCTATAAGGTGTATCTCCATTTTATAAATGGAAAAACAGGCTCAGAGAGCTTAACTAGCTTGACCAAGATAACAAAGATATTACATCCAGCAATGTAACATGTTTAGAATCCAGATCTGCCTACATAATCTTTACCACCATGCTACATCCCATTCCCTTCCATGTACTGGGCTTCAGGGGGCAAGGACTGGGTCCAAGTCATCCAGAAGAGGGTCCTCACAAGGACATGACCCTCTTGGCACTCTGATCTCAGACATCCAACCTCCAGAACTGTGAGAAGTAAAGGTCTGTTGTTTATGAGCCCTAGTCTGTGGAACTTTGTTATAGCGGGCCAACCAGACTAAGATGGAATGAATAAATATAGCAATGAATGAATAGAATCATTACACATTAGAAATAAAAGATTCCATTGGGTCAACTCCAATTTAAAGAAATGAGGCTAATTGAAGGGAATTACTCTCATGAGAACACACATTTCTCAGGGCATTTAGGGGGATAAAACAAACCGAATTCATTCTAATTGACAAGGGAAGCCCGAAGTCAGAACCAGAGAAGCAATGCTAAGGGTCAGGCCCAAGAAGGAAGCCATGAATGGGGGACAAGGCAAGGAGTCAGGAGCTGTGGCGGCAAGGATTAGGTATGCATGCAAAGTGGGCTAGAAAAAAAGAGAAAGGAAGCATAATAAATGAAGGGGGTAATTGGAAGTCTGTTGTCACTGGTGCTAGTCATGCCGGGTAGAGGGTAGGCTGGTTGCCTCCTGTCATAGATAGATGCATAAAAGTATAATTCCATAAAGATCCGTGACTTGAACCAAAAACTGATCCCCACACCTACACCCTTGTCACTACCACATGCTGCTTCCCTAAGCAATGTCTGGTTCCTCACAGCACTTTTCTTTGTTCAGTTATAAAAACAGAGATTCTCTGGACTAGCCACTTTTTCCCCACAATTGTTCTCATGGCAGGAGTCTCAAATATTGTAGTCCAAGACACACACAAGTTAAGAAACAGGCTGAGGAATACCCTTTGAAGTTGGGTAAGCAGCAGTTCATTTATAAGTTATCTTATTTACTACACACTGGACCATTAAACTCCATTCCTGCAAAATCCATTTATTATCCACAGTTGCTTAAAACTTTAAAAATTCTATAAATGCCTATTTGGTGCCTTTTTGAGTGCCAGGCACTAATGTGGAAGACACAGAGATGAATAACACAAGGTTAATTTCTACAAGCCCAGCAAAGAACTCACTGTTCAGTGCAGGAGTTTAAATGCAGAAGACCAGAGTTCAAGGCTTGGTCCCTGTCCAGGTCTTCTGGGCTCAAATAGTGACTACTCACTCAATCACTGTGATTTGGGACAAGTTAAATAACCTCTCTGTGTCCTAGTTGTCTCATCTATAAAATGTAAAATTGGTATCCTTAGCTCAGAAGGTTGTCAAGGGAATTAAGTAAATTAGCATATGGGGTAACATTTTGCAAAATTGTAAAGCCAAGCCCTAGGCATATTCGATTGTCATTACTAAAAATGTCTCTACCTTTATAAAACACCATCCTATTTCACAGGTGGGTTTAGCCAAATGCCTGGGATAGATTTCAATCCCACAAACATAGACTTTTTAACAAATAAAAGAAACTTCTGTTGAGTCCAACTGCTCTGAATTCATGTGTACGGAGGACCCATACCACACAAAACAGAAAAGTACCATCTAGCCTCATGCCAGCTGTGTCAGCTAAGTATTACTTACTCAATTTTAAAGAGGTAAGGTAACTTGCTTGAGTTACACAACAAATAAACGTATTTGTACAGAGGTCAGTGAGTTTTACCTCTATGACATGGCCTTTTCTGAGCAAAAGTTTTATTCTGTCTGTAAATGCTGCCTACCTCCAGCCCCTGAATCAGTGACCCCCAGACAGTCCTGCACACTGGAGCTCCATACTTCCTAACCTAATGATAACTTTTCTCTTCTCTTTGTGATTCCATTATCTGCAAGAACCCACAAGGGGCAAGCATATCAGCAGTGAAAGGAAAGGCATATATAAGCCAGTTTCTTTATCAGCCTCTCCCATGCTTGTGATTTCAGGCTGTGAAGGAGGAACGGGAGCTATAAGTAATGCTAATAGCATCATCCAAGGAGCGGCAGATAACAGCTCCCATGGTCCCAGGGAGGAACTGCCTTTGTGCCATCCTGGCTGTGAGACGAGATTCAGATAAATCAGATGTGATGGGTTTAGAAATTCCACTAACTCGTGGCTGGTCCACAGCTTCCCCAAAGAGGGACAGGAACAAAGAAGGAGTTCACCTGTATAAAGCCTGGGCAGACATTTGTACTTCCTTGCAAGGTAAGAAAGATAAACCATGCCCATGGTGAACCTGGCACTGTCACATGGGAGGAAAGAAGAGTCAGGAGGAAGACCTGGTCACTGCTGATGGGCTTCCTTAGGGCACACAGAGGGCTGAGCGGGTGGAATTTGATTGCTGGAGGAGAAGTGATAGGGAGGCAGGTAATGAGGGGGAAATTAACATTGGGGTTAATTTCCATAATGAAGTGGGTTCACTCAAGAGGAAGTGGGTTCTTGTCCCCAAAATGCTCAAGAAAATTTAGGAAACTCAGAAGGTATGCTACAGAGCATTATCCATGCATTTAATGCCGATGAGGTGATACAATGGCACCAAATTCTGTTCCAAAACTAGGATTCTGAGTGAGGGTAATACAATATGTGGTCAAGGTCATAGAATCAGAATTCCAGCTTTTCAATTTATTACTCTTATGACCCTAAACAAGTTACTTAACCTCTCTGGGCTTCAGTTTCTTCTATGAATTAGGGATTGCAATAGTAGTGACTTTTAGAATTAAATTAGTTAGTGCAATGGTTCAAGGAGTAATTGCCTCATGGAAAGTACTGATGCTGAAGCTGAAGCTGAACCTCCAATACTTTGGCCACCTACTGAGAAGAACTGACTCATTGGAAAAGACCCTGATGCTGGGAAAGATTGAAGGCAGGGGGAGAAGGGGATGACAGAAGATGAGATGGTTGGATGGCATCACCAACTTAATGCACATGAGTGTGAGTAAACTCCAGGAGTTGGTGATGGACAGAGAAGCTTGGGGTACTGCAGTCCATGGGGTCACAAAGAGTCGGACACAACTGAGCAACTGAACTGAGGTACTCAGAGTTAAGCACCGACTGGGTGCCAGATTACTCTTCTGAACCACAGGAATGGACAATCACATATAAAAGAGATAGACGTGTTACGGGTAAATGCATATAATTTCAGATGCTGATAAGGACTATGGAGAAAATGTAATAAAATAGAGTATCCTTGAAGAAAGGGTGAGAGACATTAACTAGGGCAGGTGGAGAGGGCCTCTCTGAACTGAATTCTACTGAAACAAGGGCAGCAGCCAGCCGTGCTGACTGAGTTGGGGCATCCAGGCAGAGAGGATAACAAACCCAGAGAACCTGAGACAGGTCAAAGCTTGGGACGTCAAGGACCAAGAAAAAATGGCTGTGTCTTGGAGCAGAGTAAGTGAAGAGAAAGAAACAAAGGGAAGATGAGATCAAAGATGTAAGGCCTTGCAGGCCATGGTGAGGAGTTTGGGATTTATTCTATGGCAAATAGGAAGACATTGAAGATGGTAGGCAGGGTAAGATCCTGGACAACTTACATTTTAAAGAGATCATGCACTTGACTCCTACAAACTTCCCACACATAATCCTCCCCATCCTTTCCCCTTTTGTGGAAGACCCTAAAAGAGGTCAGAGTACAGTGCAGAAGGAGTCTGAGTCTCCAGATAATCTCAAAGGTGTCCTCGAGCTGGCTGGGGACACATAATAAGCTTTATGTATGAAGCCAAAGAGGGAGAGGGAGTCGGAGGGAGGGAGAGAGGGGGTAAGCGCATTCTGATTGCTCCCTGAAGAATGCAACTGTGGGGTCCAGCCATGAACGACAGTGAAAGCAGGACACCTTCCACCTGGCCCCACCACAAGGCCTTGAATAGAACAGTTAGTTTTAAGTAAATAAGTGGACTCAGTCAAGGACCAGCTAAACTGTCAAGTTCACCAGCTAACTGCACGAACCAGTAACTAATCATCTTCGCTGCAGGTTCTGGCCATAATGGAAAGCAGCAGACCAGGTTAGCCTCACATCGCATCTTCCAAATGTCCTACCTTGAGAAGCCAGATTTAAAATACGTTTTTTTCCCCTCCATTAGACGAGCCTGCCTTTTTGAGTCTTTTGTTAGATCGGTTACATTTGCTTCTATGGTAATAAACCACAGAAAGGATCAGGAACAGATAATTGAGTTTTAGTTAATACCCAGGCAGTTGCTTACCATATTCATCCTCTGCTAGATACCACCACCCCAAAGAACTACAGATCCATCATACGAAAACAGATGTGTGTTCACTCATTCATCAAAGCATGGACCAACACCTGCTTTGTACTGGGCACTGGCCTAAGATTGGGGTTATGTGTGTGCATGCTAAGTGGTGTCTGACTCTGCAACCCCATGGACAGCAGCCCAGTCTTCTCCGTCCATTGGGATTCTCCAGGCAAGAGTACTGGGGTGGGTTGCCATTCCTTCCTCCAGGGGTTCTTCCCCACCCAGGGATTGGGCCTGACGCTCTTATGTCTCCTGCATTGGCAGGTGGGTTCTTTACCACTGGTGGTTTAGTTGCTAAGTCATGTCCAACTCTTTGCAAGCCCCATGGACTGTAGCCTGCCAAGCTCCCCTGTTCATGGGATTTTCCAGGCAAGAATACTGGAGTGGGTTGCCATTTCCTTCTCCAAGATGGGAGGTGCAGTAATAATCAAACAGACAAAGCTCTTTTTTGTAACTGAGCAGGATCCAGTGGTGCCTTCCTGGAACAGACACCCCCTACTCCACCCCCACCCCCGCACATACTGTGTCCTCTGTTTGCCTCTCCTCTGTAGAAAAACTTCAGCCTCCTAGGCCTTCCCCAATTTCCGAAAGTAAATTTCAATCAGAGAAGTGAGAAAATGCAGAAAGAAAAGGAAACAGTCAAGCAAGACAAAATAGTAACACTTTAACCATTAAATAAAGTCAAGGACCTTCAGTTCCTCCTCAAGGGCTATAGCTGATATATATGGGAAAAGAATAAAAAACAAGTGGATATATTTAATGGATTCACTTTGCTGTAGAGCAGGAAGTAACACAACATTGTAAATCAACTGTACTCCAATACAATTTTTTAAAATTATGTCCTTCAAAAAAAGATAAGGAATGAATCCAATTTAGTCTTCACGTGTCATATCTAATAAAACCATTTACATTAGCTTAAAAAGAGCCAGCAACTAAGAGCCATAGAAATGCATCATTTAATGTGCATTATCCACTTCATATACAGTATGTTTTGATATTAAAAAGAAGATATTTCTACTTAGCCAGAAATAAAGAACGACATAATGCCATTTGCAGCAACATGGGTGCAATTTGAAATTACCATACTAAGTGAAGGAAGTCAGAGAAAGACAAATACTATATGCTATCACTTAATATGTGAAATCTAAAATGCAGCACTGATGAGCTTATCTATGAAACAGCGATGGGCTCACAGACATTAAGAACAGACTTATGGTCACAGGATGGACTTAGAGTTGGGAGTTTGGTTTTGAACATTCCTCTGGGACCTTCACAGTGTGATACCAATTAGATGACAGGCACTGACAACATACTGAAGGGAACTGAAAGCTTTAGCCATTGTTGTGGACAATGTCCCCTGCAGAAGGAGTCACTGACGTCCTAACGCCAATGTGATGGTCCTAGGAAGCAGAGCCTTTGGGATGGCTGAGTCATGAGAGTGAAGTCCTCAGAAAAGGGACTGGGATCTTTGTAAAAGAAACTCCAAAGGGCTTTCTCACCCCTTTCATCATGTAAGGACACAATGAGAAGAAGGCTACTTACGAACCAGGAAGTAAGCCTTCACCAGACATCGACTCTGGCAGCACCATGACCCTGAACATTCCAGCCACTAGAACTATAATAAATGTTTGCTATGAAACCCATACAGTCTGCCCTTTTGTTTGCTCTGAGAGCCTGGGAAACCCATCTTCCCTCCCTAGATCTGCTTTACCACCTGATCTGTCAACTTTCTCATTGCTCTAACACATCCTGACTCTGTTAGAACAGGGTCTGGGCAGGTTCCATCCAAAGCAAGGAGTCTAGAATACAGCCATACAGAGTGCTGATCTGACTGAGGAACTGACCTTTAAATATCCCATTTTGTTATTGGTGCTTTGGATGGGAGCTCTCGGGGGAACTCTGAGGGTAATTGCTTTTGCCTCTGCCTTAGAAGGGGCTGACTTTGATGCAATGCTGTTCTCATCTGCAGGTTTAATTTAGCTCTTTTGTCTGCATTAAACTCGCAGGGAACTATCCTTTGTGTGGTACCAAACACATCACATGGCCAGCCATTTCTAGCTGAATTTAGACTTGCCCTTTCAGCTAAGGATCCTGAGATGCTCTGAGGGCCAGGGCAGGCGAGCTGACGTCTATCTCTGTCCCTTGGGTTCCTCTCTCGGGAAGTTGTGGGGGATCTGGACCAGCCACTGGGTGTCAGCATTGCTTTTTCCAATTATAAGGTGGGGAAAAGGGGTATTTCTGTGGTTTGGGAGTTGTTGATGCAGTAACTGCAGGCTCTAAAGCAAGCACAACCACAATTCACATTTGTACAGCATTTAGTATGAGGCCAAGAGCTCTCCTCTGTCTTCACTTCTGGACCTGCCCTACTCATTTCAGTCCCTTTGTGTCACTTGCCTGGATACTGCAGTCTTGCTTTCCATTTTTGTCTTCTTCAAGTCTATCTTTTTTATCTGGTTACAATCAGGACTCTAACAGGTTCAGCTGTAGGATAATGAGGACCCTGTCATTGGCGGCTTGCAAAACAAAAGTGGCAAAACCACCTTGCAGGAATTTTTGTAGAAGAAAAACACATGTTATATATAAATAATGCATTATATATATATATATATATATATAATGTGTTTTAATATATTTTTATAAAATTATATCACATATATTATAAATAAATACATATATATGTCTTTTCCCCCGAGAGCTCCCATCCAAAGCACCAATAACAAAATGGGATATTTAAAGGTCAGTTCCTCAGTCTGACTTTGAGAACCATCACTGACCCCCTGTTGTCCATAACAGGGAAAATTCTAGGCTGTCTAGTGTAGCAAACAGAGCTATCTACACTCTGGATGCCCCCAACCCCCAGTCTCATCTCCTGTTTCAATCATCAGGCTTCGATAAGAATGAACTTTTCCCACGAGTACTTCACATTCTTCATGCCTTTGCTCATTCTTCTTACAGGGAACCTCTATTCATTCTTCCAGAGCCTCCTCCAGGGAACTTGCTGGCTATCCTTCCCCAATGCCTACTCTCCAACTTAAGCTTAGTGCCCTTTCTGTAGGCACCTAAGGCATGTTAACGAAATATATTAATAGAATTCACCATAATGGGTCAAAGTTTTCTTCTATGTGTCTCTCACCCAGTAGGTTATGAACTGTTTTAGAATAAGATCTTTGAGTTCTTCATTTGCATCTCTGTCTCCTACCACTGTGTCGTGCAGGCTGTTGATACAATATATATGTTCACTTAACTGAATTCAACTGAACCTATGTCGTTATTAAGCTTATTTTTCTGAGTCCGCAGCACCTCTTTGGTAAATTCCTTGTTCGGAGTCCCAGTTGTCATCAACCTGGTTCAAAGTTTTCCAAACTTGTTACTTCCGTTGTCTGATAATTTTTGCTACCATGTGGGCTATGTTTTTTAACTTACTCTTTACATCCACTTATATTTGTCTCAATTTTGTTTTAAAAGAAAACTGTTTATTAGTACCATAAGAAAAAATAAAACTTATAACACTCACACAAAACAACTATTTAAAAAAATAATGATGAAGTATTTTCATTTCTTTGTATTATTTCCAAATTCTTTCATCAATGCTTTATAGTTTTCAGAGTATATGTCTTTTACCTCCTTGGTTGAATTTATTTCTAGGTATTTCATCTTCTTGATGCAATTTAAAATAAGATTGTTTTCTTCTTTATCTTCCTGATGATTATCAGAGTAGAGGTAAGCAATACATTTCTGTATATTAATCTTATATCCTGTAAAATTCCTAAATTCATTTGCTAGTTCCAATAGTTTTCTGGTGGAGACTCTAGAGTTTTCTATATATATCACATTATGTCATCTGCAAATGGTGACAGTTTTAACACTTTCCTTCTAATTTGGATGCCTTTTGTGTCTTTTCCTTATCTGACTGCTATAGCTAGAACTTTCAATACTAATTTAAATGGAAGTAATGAGACAGGGCATCCTTGTCTTATTCCTGATTTTAGAGGAAAAGATTTCTGCTTTCCATTGTTGAGTATGATGTTAGCTGTGGCTCTGGTATACAAGAATTAATATTGCTAAAATGCCCATACTACCCAAAGCAATCTACAGATTTAATGTAATCTCTATCAAAATACCCAGGCCACTTTTCATAAAACTAGGGTGAGTAATCCTAAAAAACAGAACCACAAAAGACACTGAATTGCAAAACTGTCTTGAGAAAAAAGAATAAAAGTGAAAATATCATACTCTTCAACTTTGGACTATACCACGAAGCGATAGTAATGGAAACAGCATGGTACTGGCACAAAAACAGACACACAGCTCAAACAAACAGAATACAGAACCCAGAAAAAACCCTGTGTGCCTATGGTCAATTAGTCTACAACAAAATGAGGCAAGACTATACAGTGGAGAAAAGACAGTCTCTTCAGCAGGTGGTGCTGTGAAAACTGGACAGCTACACATTAAAGTATGAAATCTGAACATTTCCTCATACCGTATACAAAAACAAATTCAAAATGGATTAAAGACTTAAATGTAAGACCTGAAACTTAAAACTCTAAGACACAGCCAGAACACTGTTTGATTTAAATCATAGCAGTATATTTTGAATCTGTCTCCTAAGACAAAAGAAATAAAAACAAAAATTAACAAATGGAACCTAATTAAACTTGAAAGCTTTTACACAGTAAGGGAAACCATTGACGAAATTAAAATAAAATTTACTGAACGGAAGAAAATATTTGCACATAATCACTGACAGAGGTTAATATTGCAAATATATTAATAGCTCATACAACTCAATATAAAAAATCCAGTTAAAACATGGGCAGAAGATCTGAACAGACTTTTATCAAAGACATACAAATGGTCAATAGGTACATGAAAAGATGTTTGACATAACTAGTCATCAGAGAAATGCAAATCAAAACCATAAAAATATTACCTCATACATTTAATAACAGCTCTCATCAAAGAGACTACGAATAACAAATGTTGAGGAAGATGTGGAGAAAAGGGAACCCTTATACACTGTTAGGAATTTACATTGGCTCAGCCACTGTGAAAACTAGTAAGAAATTTCCTCAAAAAACTGAGAATAGAACTCCCTTATGATCCAGCAATTCCACTCCTGGGCATATATACAAAGAAAATGAAAACACATCAAAAAGATACATGCTCCTCAATATTCACAGAATCATTATTTACAATAGCTAAGATACAGAAGCAACCTAAATGTCCATCAGCAGATGAATGGATAAAGAATTTGCAGCAAACACACAATGGTATATTACTCATCCATGAAAAAGAGTTAACTTCTGACATTTGCAACTATGTGGATGAATATTAAGCTTAGTGAAATAAGTCAGACACAGAATAATATATCACCTATGTACGGAATCTAAAAAATAAAGCAAATGTTTATCACAACACAAAAACAGACTCATAGACATCAAAACAAACTAGTGGTTACTAGTAGAGAGTGAAAGCAGGGAGGGAAGACAGTAGCATGTGATTAAGAGATACAGACTACTCTATATAATATGGATAAGCAACAACACTATATTGTATAGCATAGGAAACTACAGCAATATTTTATAATGTTAGAGTATAATCTATAAAAATATTGAATCATTATTGTACACCAGAAAACCAAAACAATATTATAAATTAGTTATTTTCATTTTTTACAAAAGATTAATAAACTCTGAGG
>SJYC01143754.1:0-48199 GCA_006408675.1 Madoqua kirkii
CTCATCCTCTGTCGTCCCCTTCTCCTCCTGCCCCCAATCCCTCCCAGCATCAGGGTCTTTTCAAATGAGTCAGTTCTTCACATAAGGTGGCGAAAATACTGGAGTTTCAGCTTTAGCATCATACCTTCCAAAGAAATCCCAGGGCTGATCTCCTTCAGAATGGACTGGTTGGATCTCCTTGCAGTCCAAGGGACTCTCAAGAGTCTTCTCCAACACCACAGTTCAAAAGCATCAATTCTTCAGCACTCAGCTTTCTTCACAGTCCAACTCTCACATCCATACATGACCACTGGAAAAACCATAGCCTTGACTAGACAAACCTTTGTTGGCAAAGTAATGTCTCTGCTTTTGAATATGCTATCTATATTGGTCACAACTTTCCTTCCAAGGAGTAAGTGTCTTTTAATTTCATGGCAGCAGTCACCATCTGCAGTGATGTTGGAGCCCAAAAAATAAAGTCTGACACTGTTTCCACTGTTTCCCCATCTATTTCCCAGGAAGTAATGGGACCAGATGCCATGATCTTCGTTTTCTGAATGTTGAGCTTTAAGCCAGCTTCTTCACTCTCCTCTTTCACTTTCATCAAGAGGCTCTTTAGTTCTTCACTCTCTGCCATAAGGGTGGTGTCGTCTGCATATCTGAAGTTATTGATATTTCTCACACCAGTCTTGATTCCAGCTTGTGCTTCTTCCAGCTCAGTGTTTCTCATGATGTACTCTGCATGTAGGTTAAATAAGCAGGGTGACAATATACAGCCTTGACGTACATTTTGCTCGATTTGGAACCAGTCTGTTGTTCCATGTCAAGTTCTAACTGTTGCTTCCTGACCTGGGTTTCTCAAGAGGCTGGTCAGGTGGTCTAGTATTCCCATCTCTTTCAGAGTTTTCCATAGTTTATTGTGATCTACACAGCCAAAGGCTTTGGCATAGTCAATAAAGCAGATATAGATGTTTTTCTAGAAGTCTCTTGCTTTTTCCATGATCCAGTGGATGTTGGCAATTTGATCTCTTGTTGCTGTGGCTTTTCTAAATTAAATAAAAACCCTTTTTCTTCGTGTCCAGTATCTTTTAATAAAAGAATTAAAGCCAAGCTTAAAAGGGTATGTGCTTAGTCACTGAGTCATGTCCAACTCTTTGTGTCCCTATGGACTGTAGTTTGCCAGGCTTCTCTATCCATGAGGATTCTCCAAGCAAGAATACTGGAGTGGGTTACCATGCTCTCCTCCAGGGGATCTTCCTGACCAAGGGATAGAACCCAGGTCTCCTGCATTGTGGGCAGATTCTCTACTACATTGCAGGTGAATTCTTTACCATCTGAGCCACCTGGGAAGCCCATGAATACAGGAGTGGATAGCCTATCCCTCCTAAAGGGGATCTTCCCTTCCCAGGAATCAAAGTGGGTCTCCTGCGTTGCAGGCAGATTCTTTATCAGCTGAGCTATACTAGGCTATTTTCTTTTGTTATCCTTAAAACTTTCTTCTTGTCCATTTTGTTGGAACTTCTTAAAACAGTATCCTGTGATTGAACTCCTTCAACCTCAAGTTTCCTGTCTTTCTACTTAGCCAATGAAATGTTATTTATATACTCTTTTGGAAACATAACATATACTGTAGGTAATTATAGCAAAAGTATAATGGGTAGCAGAAGATATTGCCAAACCAAGGTTCTAGAGACCAGATGAAATAAACACATAACATGTGCCAATACAGATCTCAGTGCTGGGAAATACACAGAAAAGTAAGTGAAAGAGGAGCTAAAAATAAAGTTTAAAAAGAACTGTCTACTACTTTGTGTCTAATCTACTGTTTTCTCCCTTTTTTAGTAAAAAATACCTATAGCATTTGACCTTAGAATTATTCTTTTAAAAATACATGTATTATGAATGTATGAATATGTGTATGTATGTGCATACACATGCACATACAGATATTTTAGATGTTGGCTTAAAGAGTAGAAAAATAACAGAGGGTATAATAGTTTATCCTGTACCGCTGTGTAGCCTTATTCAGAAATAAGAAAAAAAAATTTCCAATCAGCTGAGTCATCATAATTTTTAGTATAGTAGAGAAAATAACTTTGGAGGTGCTGAGACAGCTTTTTTTTTTTTTTTTTTTAGGAAATCATGTAGCATGGGCTTTAGAGTCAAATATATTTGGATTTCAACCAGCATTATTCTCTTGCTTACAAACTCAAAAGATTTCAGGGAAATACTTTTCAGAGCCTCAGTATCTCTAATATAGTAATATTAATAATACTCTCTTTTTAGGCTAAGAAATTTTATATAAAAAATCAGGTACTAGAATACTACTTAACACATAGTAGGTGTTCAGTATATGTCTGTTTCTCTGTCATCAGGGGACTGACCTTTGAAGCCTGTGACTATAGTTTGAAGAACCTATAAATGGATAGCACAAGAGGAGAGAGTTTGTTTTTCATTAGATATCGCACAGTCATCCCTGATCCCATACCACCCCCAACTCCAAAAAATGAATATTCATTTTTTGCCATTATCATTCAGCAACAGACATAAAATTAACATATTGGAAAGAGTGTGAAATCTGCAAGATTTTACAACAGTGACTTTTACATTACTATCCATTATCTAATTAGGTTTTTTGAAGGCTTTATTTAGATAATTTAGACCTACCCTTTATCCCTTTTGGGGGTAAAGGGAATTATAATTTGAAAGGAAGAGCTCTTCCAAACAGAAAGATAGCTAGAATCTCCCTCAATAGTCTTTAAACAGTGATTTCAGAGTGATTTCCTAAATTAATTCTATTTCAATATTCATTTCATGTGATGCCTGCAGAAACTAGATACTTCAGTTCAGTTCAGTCGCTCAGTCGTGTCTGACACTTTGCGACCCCATGAATCGCAGCACACCAGGCCTCCCTGTCCATCACTAACTTCTGGGGTTCACTCAGACCCACGTCCATCAAGTCAGTGATGCCATCCAGCCATCTCATCCTTTGTCGTCCCCTTCTCCTCCTGCCCCCAGTCCCTCCCAGCATCAGAGTCTTTTCCAATGAGTCAGCTCTTCAGATGAGGTTGACTGTGTCACATTCATTTTGATGATCTTAGTAACATCAGCTGATAATTGAAAAGAAACTGTCATCTTTAATCTGACCTTTCCATATCAGATAGGAACCATCTTTGGTTTGGTTTTTGAAATGTACATTTGACCATTTTGCTGGTGAAAATTATTTACAGAAATTAGAAACTTATCATACATATTTTATATACTAATCAAAAAATTTAGCTCCAAGTAGTGAATTTAGCATTTATAAATGGAAGTATCTATGGAAGAATAAAATCTTTAGTTAACCACTACTTTACTTTTAGCAGTAAAGTATGCAGCTCATGAAATTTGTAATTCTGGAGTGGTTTCAGCTTGCACCAGCCCCTGGGGAGTCTGTTGATACAGCACCGAGTTACAGATTATTATTCAGCTGTAGAAGTTTTATGCTTGGCATTTTCGTACATCTTCCTCTCTCAGTCAGTGAAATCTTGTATATTTGCCAAATAAAATAAATCCCATACCAATAAAAAGCTATAAGTAAACAGTAGGAGCACGAGTCAGAGCCAGCAGCACCCGTATTCCTGTGTGTGTGTACCTCTCTATTACTCCCGATATGTCCATTTTGCACAAACACGTAGTGATGCATAACTATTGTTCTAAAGAACCACCTCCAGTTATTTATGTAAGAGCTCCTTTTTAGAGCTTCCCTGGTGGCTCAGAGGTTAAAGCGTCTGCCTCCAGTGCGAGAGGCCTAGGTTCGATCCCTGGGTTGGGAAGATTCCCCTGGAGAAGGAAATGGCAATCCACTCCAGTATTTTTGCCTGGAGAATCCCATGGACGGAGAAGCCTAGTAGGTTACAGTCCATGGGGTCGCAAAGAGTCGGAGACGACTGAGCGACTTGACCTTTCCTTTTTAGAACTAAGCAATACTGTGATTGGTAGAATTCTGGCTTATTACCAAAGTCAAAAGCAGAATGTAAAACTCTGCATGCTGTTGATGGGAAAAAAAAGAAATATATTTCCTCCTTTCCCTATAAATCCCTAAAGAGTTCAGCCCAGAAGACCACTGTTAGATCTCTAAAATGGATTTTTATATGACGTAGGATAGTTCAGCAATTTTTCAGGGGAAAAAGAAAAAATAAGTTGCTTGAGAATCTCATCTCTTTTGCTAGTTAGGTCCTGTCTGATAAATTTTATTGTACTTCCTTCATTAATTTATTTAGTAAATACTCACTGAACACTTATTGTTACCTGGCACACTGCTACTAAATGACATACAGAAATCAAAGAACTAAAATGCTTATCCTCAGAGAACTTATGGTGAAGAAAAGTGACATGTAAATCCAAACTTACAGTACTGTGATAGGAACTATAAAAGAGATATATGCAGAATACTTTAAGATACAAATAAAACTACTATTTATGAAGAATTTATTGTTCTAGATGCTTTATATGTTATTTAATTTAATCCTTTCAACAGCTTTATGAGATAGATCTTAATATTTAGCCTATGCCAGAAGCAATAATTTCATCTAACAAGGAAGCAAGTGGCAGCAGGAAAAGTTATTGAGTTGATTATAGCAAGATGAGTAAGACAGTGAGTGAGAGAGAAATGATGCAGTGTGGCATTTTACACAGAGAAAGGTAAATGTGTAAAAGCATAGGGCAGGTTATTGGAATGTAGAGTTAGTTCTGGGAAATAAAAGATGGCAGGAAATAGGTCATGAAGGAACTTGTAGGCTATGCTGAAGGAATTTGAGAGAAATCTGATCAAAAACACATTTCAGGAAGATAACTCTGGAATTGTTCACATAAGGCATTAGAAGAGGACTTTTACTTTTAAAGGAAGAAATTCTCTGCCAGCATTGACTTATGTTTATTAAGTACATATAAACATAAAACTTGAAACATCCCTTACTTTTAATTTACAAGTACTAAACCAAAATAATATAATTCTATTATATAATATAAATATATAAATTAAATATAAATAATATTATGAAAATAAAATTCAAATTAACAACATGAATTTATGTCATAGACTATGTTCTTGTATAAGTCACTACTGATAAGTGAAGTACTGACTCTCATGGTGAAGTGCTGTTAATTTTTAATTAAACATTTCCATATTATTAATTCCAATTAATTCTCCCACAGATTTTCTCTATTTGAGCTACTAAGAAAACCTTTTGCTCTGTTGGATTAACAGTTATTTGGGAGAAGAGAAAAAAGGTTAATCATATCTCATAGGCTCCTTTCTCAGAAGGAAATGGCAACCTATTCCATTATTCCCACCTGGGAAATCACATGGACAGAGGAGCCTGGTGGGCTACAGTCCATGGGGTTGAAAGAGTCAGACACAACTTAGCAACTAAACCAACACCACCTAATAGGCTCCTTTCTCATCAATTAAGGTAGATATACTTGGTACCATCATAATCATAAAAATTTAATTGGTGGGCCCCAGATCACGTGGCAGTTATAATATGATCCAAAATATGCTTGTATCAATTAATTTATCATCAAAATGAAGACACACAAATAATTATAGGGAACCAGTGGGCTTCAGTTTGAAAAATACTGAACTAGAAGATTAATTGTTCGTCCAGTACATTATTTTTTTAAAATTAATTTCTTTGGGGCTGCACTGGATCCTCGTTGCTGCACTGGGTCCTCGTTGCTGCATGCAGGCTTCCTGCAGTTGCAGTGAGCGGGGCCTGCTCCTTGTTATGGAGCACAGGCTTCTCGTTGTGGTGGCTTCTTGTTGTGGAGCACAGGCCTCAGTAGTTGCAGCACACAGGCTCAGTAGTTGCAGCTCGCGGGCCCTAGAACGTGGGCCCTAGAACGTGGGCTCAGTAGTTGTGGTACATGGGGTTATTTGCTTCACAGCACGTGGAATCAATCCTTCTGGACCAGGGATCCGATGCATTCCCCTGCATTGGCAGGCATATTCTCATCCTTTGTACCACCAGGGAAGTCCTCCACTACATTATTGATCCAGGCATTTGTAAACAAGGAAACTATCAGTGACTTGAATGGAGAGTTACTGGCCATAGCATCTTAAAAAGTCAAGAATCTAGGACCTGAAAATCAGTGGATTTTTGTTAAAATCGGTGATTTTTAAGGACCGTTGAAAGTAGACATCACTGTTTCCAAACTTTCCCAATTACGTAATTTATAAGATAAAAATAATGTGAACTTGCTGAAGACATGGCTTTTGCAAGAAGGGGTTCTATTTAGAAACACAGTTTTCAGCCAAGGTAGCCAGTAAACCTTTGTGCTTATTTCACCTATGCCCTCTGTGATATGGACTCTAAATACTGAAGATCTGAGAAATTCAAGCCATTAAAAAAAGATACTTACATTCAACTGTGTAGTACAATTAGCCAGCACTGCTAAATAATAAGATAGTGAATGAGAAAATTATATCTTGTTTCATTTGTCTAGAATACACAGTTCTACTCCAAAGAGTAAAGGGAGATTTTGGACTGTTGATAGACCCTGCTTCAATAATAGCTGACATTTATTGAACAATTACTATATTCCAGGCCTTCTGCTAAACTCTTTACATGTATTAACTAATTTAATCCTCAAAATAATTTTATAGCTATTATTATAGATGAAGAGAATGAAGCACAGAGAGGTTAGATAACTTAGCCAGAGTCACAATAAGTAGCATAGCGTAAGATCTGAACATGACTAACTTCAAACTTTAACCACAATGCTATATTGCCAACTTGACCTCCCTGGTGGCTCAGACAGCAAAGAATCTGCCTGAAATGCAGGAGACCAAGGTTTGATCCCTGGGTTGGGAAGATCCCCTGAAGAAGGGCATGGCAACCCATTCCAGTATTCTTGCCTAGAGAATTCCATGGACAGAGAAGCCTGGCAGGCGACAGGATAGTCCACGGGCGCCCAAAGAGACAGGACTGAGTGACTTAACACATTAAGTTTCTTTCATTTCATTTAAAGCCATGGTCATGTTAGATGTGGAGACTTGATTCTGACAAAAAGCCACTGAGACCATTTATTTCTGTACCTTTACTTACAGCAGTCTAGGAAGAAGAATGAAGGAAGAGGACATGATATATTTCCCAGGCCTAGAAATTGCTCACTTGGGGGTATTCACACATGGTAAATGAAACCATTTAGTCTAGATAACGTAAGATCCATTGCAACCCAGAGTTGAAAAATTTTATAAAGGCATGAATATTACCACCCACCAGAGTCTTAAGATTATCTAGATATAGTCCCACTGATGATATTTCTTTTAACTTTCATAGACAGAAATCAGTGTGGGGGGGAGCTTATTTTGGAAGATTAAATTCCAATCCATATCTCAAACTTACAGGTGTCTCCAATAGTTGATACAACAAAGATTGTTTAGTTTTGTAAGTGGAACTTATACTTAGCACCACAGAATCTTATCTTCACAGGGCAGTTTCAGATTCGGAAGATATTTAAAGGACAAATCAAAGCATAGATCTGTTGGTATTCCTAAAAGATGAGTGGGGTGTCTGTTATGGGCATCAGTTCATGATGAACCCTACTGGGCTTTGGAGAAAGGGGAAACTGAACTGAACGAGACAACACTCTGTACAGATGTCCCTAGCCTTCCTCCACCTGTTAGCACTCGTTAATTTCATGGGTCAAATCAAGGCATGCAAGTGCATTAAATAATTTTTAAAACTGACTGCTGATGGTTGATGGCAGAAGAAGAATTAGGAGCTATTACTTTCCTACCAACTGCTACTTTCATTAACAAGACCAGAAAACATTACAAATAAAATTCTTACGTCACATCAGGAAAAAGAGCAGGTGAATCCCCCAAAGGATTTTATATTTTACCATTAGTCAGGTAAAGAAAATAATGTCACTTAAGTGGGTATATTAATCACTTATAAACAGAAAGAAACTTCTCTCCTTTTTTAAAACAGCAACTGGAAGAGAGGGGATATATGTATATGTATGGCACCCCACTCCAGTAATCTTGCCTGGAGAATCCCATGGATGGGGTAGCCTGGTGGGCTGCTGTCTATGGGATCGCACAGAGTCGGACACGATTGAAGTGACTTAGCATAGCGTGGCTGATTGACTTTGCTGTACAGCAGAAACTGACACAGCAGTGTAAAGCAACTGTGCTTCAGTTAAAAAGCAGCTAGAAATGTTTTCTCTTTGAAAACTGAATAACCATTTGTTAAACCATATATATTAATACCTTTGAGGATGTTACTGGTACAAAAAGGAATTTCCCTATGGAAAAGGACAGATTACATGCTGTCCCTATGTAATCTTTTATAGCCAAAGTTATGAAGAAAATCAACATTTGGGAAATTATGGTCATGTTTCAAGATCTGCTTTTTCTTTTCTGTTTGACAGCTCTATCTAAATTCTCATAACTTGAATGTAAATATGTATATGTAAAGAATGTGTGTATATCTAAATCACCTCTTTCTGCTGCTGCTGCTAAGTTGCTTCAGTCGTGTCCAATTCTATGCGACCCCATAGACAGCAGCCCACCAGGCTTCCTCGTCCCTGGGATTTTCCAGGCAAGAACACTGGAGTGGGTTGCCATTTCCTTCTCCAGTGCATGAAAGTGAAAAGTGAGAGTGAAGTTGTTCAGTGGTGTCTGACTCTTAGCGACCCCATGAAGTGAAGTGAAGTCGCTCAGTCATGTCCAACTCTTTGCAACACCATAGACTGTAGCGTACCAGGCTCCTCTGTCCATGGGGTTTTCCAGGCAACAGTACTGGAGTGGATTGCCATTTCCTTCTCCAGGGATCTTCCCAACCCAGGGCTCGAACCCAGGTCTCCCGCATTGTAGACAGACGCTTTACCATCTGAGCCACCAGGGAATAGGAGAGGTTTAATATAAGTATAAATAGAAATTATTTACCTAAGCCAAAAAAACTTGCATAATATTGACTTCTCTGTTTGCTGGAGACCCAACCTGTAACAACATATTTGTCTTGTTGATATCTTCCTTTTGGTTCTAGATTTTCTGAAGTTCTAGTTAGCTAAAATCTTACTATGTCAAGATCATTTCCATCAGGCATGTATTGATCACCTGTAAAGGAAATGAATTAAAACTTGGCTTCTGTCCTGAAGGAGTTTACAGCCTGACTGAAGTGACAATTACATTTGAAACTAGCCTATAGCATCTTTAGAATAATCCTTAAAAACAAAACAAAACCCTAAACTTTCAGAAATTTTAGAATAAAAGTGAGTGGCATGGATTTTACTCTGTGGGTTGCAAAGAACAAAAGGAAAATATTTCAGGGAAAGGAAAATGAATATAAATAAATAGGGTGAAAGTTAGAAGCATAAAGAATTTGTCTTTATGATTCCAGAAACCTTTAAGGTAAAGGCAGTTTTTTCACTTTTTATTTTGAATTAAGTTGAAACTTATAGAGAATTTATAAGACTAATACTGATCTCTCATACAATCTATACAGAGTCATCAATTTTGCTTCAGCATTCTCATTCTCTATACACATGCACACACTGACAAACATACACACTTTTTTTGGAACCATCTGAGAATAGGTAAAATACATCAAACCACTTTATCCCTTAATACTGTAGTGTGTACTTACTAAAAACAATGATATTAACCTTGGTAAGCACCATAAAGTTACCGAATTCAGGAAATGTGTTAATCTACATCGTCTTGGAGAAGGCGATGGCACCCCACTCCAGTACCCTTGCCTGGAAAATCCCATGGATGGAGGAGCTTGGTAGGCTGCAGCTGCAGTCCATGGGGTCGCTAAGAGTCGGACACAACTGAATGACTTCACTTTCATGTTTCACTTTCATGCACTGGAGAAGGAAATGGCAACCCACTCCAGTGTTCTTGCCTGTAGAATCCCAGGGATGGCAGAGCCTGGTGGGCTGCCATCTATGGGGTCACACAGAGTCGGATATGACTGAAGTGACTTAGCAGCAGCAGCAGCAGCAGCAGCAATCTGCAGTCTAGATCTAACTGTAATTATTCACCAAAATGAATTTTTAGAAAAGTTCTATAACTTAACATTTGCTATTTACACTAAAAATTATCTGAAGTAAGCCATAGAAGATCTCAGAAGTTTTCTAACTTGATTGAAAATACAATAAGTGAACTCGCTTCTGACTTTTTATGTATGCTTAGTTGCTAGTCGTGTCCGACTCTTTGTGACCCCGTGGGCTGTAGCCCACCAGGCTGCTTTGTCCATGGGGCTTCTCCAGGCAAGAATACTGGAGTGGGTTGCTGTGCCCTCCAACAGGGAATCGTCCCAACCCAGGGATTGAACCCGCATCTTCCCCAGAGCGGGCAGATTGTTTACCGACTGAGTCACCAGGGAAGCGCTCTGACTTTCTAAGGGGAAAGCATGGATAGTCTCAGATTACCTGATGTGATTTGAGGCTCTTCAGAAGTGAGCCTGGCTCTTGGGAGCCCATTTCGTGACGTGACTTTAAAAAGAGATCGTGTATTCTGGATCTAAGGACTGTGGATTTCCTTGACCTCCGTCTTCCAGCTTAACGATGTTCTTTGGAACTGTCTTTCAGCCTGTGGTGGCCCGAAAATAGGAGATAGGCCGCCCAGATAACTGGACCCGGCTGGGTTCCTTCCCTACCTACACGTGTGGCCAGGGCGCCATCAGGAGTGGCCAGTGTGCGGCTCCGCTTCCACCACGTGCCAGTCCGCAGGGACCCCGGGACGTCACTTCGGCCTAGCGGTCCCTGGTCTGTTGGGAGTTGGCAGTGGCACCGGAAGCCCAAACCTGTATCCGCTCCAACATTCGACGCCCCTGGCGGTCATGGCTTCTCCACGGAAGCTAGAGCAGGACGTGCAGGGGAAAGTAGATTCATTCCGGGCCCGCATCGCCCAGGAGGCCGAGGATCTAGTGTCCACCTTCTTCCCTCAGAAGCTCTCGGAGCTAGATAGTCGGGTCCAGGAGCTCCGCCTGCAAGACTTGTCCAGAATCCGTTCAGTGCCAGCCCCAGAGAGCCTCATTGCCCCAGACACTGTGGGTGATGGGCCCAACCGGGATCTGCCGCCTCTGCAGACCCAGTCCTCCATCAAGGTACTAGCACTGCCTAGCGGAGAGGGACAGCTTCTGCGAAGTAACCAGCATCTGGTGGAGCTGATTGAGCATGTAAAGCCTGAGATCGAGCTGCTGAGAGAGAAATGCAACCCGTGCGGATGTGGGTGCAGCTGCTCATCCCGAAGGTGGAGGACGGCAACAACTTCGGAGTGTCCATCCAGGAAGACACTGTGGACCAACTGTGGACCGTGGAGAGCACAGCAGCCTCCTATCTACGCCGCTTCTCCACCTACTACAACACCCGGGCCAAGCTCGTATCCAAGATAGTGAAATACCCCCAGGTGGAAGATTATCGCCGCACTGTCGCGGAGGTCGACGAAAATGAGTACCTGAGTGTGCGCCAGATCCTGCTCCATGTGCGGAACCAGTATGCCACTTTGCATGATGTAATCCTCAAAAACATCGAGAAGATCAAGACCCCTCGGAGCACCAACACTGACAACCTTTACTGAGGACCTTTCTCTACCCCACTTTTCCTTCAGGAGTTGGCTGAGCTGTTGAGGCAGCCAGAAGGCTGGTTATCTAGAGGTGATGAAACAACTGGAAATGTGCATTACTCTTTAGAGACTGTTTCGTATAGCTTATCCTCATACTAAATCCTCTTGGTATAATTTTTCTTAGATTTTTCTTTGGGGAGAGAGAATAGGATCAAGCCATCTGGTTGAAGGTGGTAAGGCTGGTCGAGGAGAAAGGATGGCCATTTTAAAGACAGCTTTATAGATGAACGTTGGCCAAGGTTTCTTTTTTATGGCATTGGTGATATTGAATGGTTTCAGGGGTTAATTTTTTAAAAATGTTTTAAAGAAAGTTCAGTGAAGCTTTTCTTAAGGTTCTGCTCTGTTACTTTGTTCAAACCTCAGAAATGCTCCTTTTATACCATCTTTTGTTTTTTGCAAGAAAAGGAGTTTAAAGGGATGCGTTTAGGTCATTGTATGCTTTCAATTTAGCAAATTGAAATAAAAATCATTTTTTGATGGCCTGTGTGCTTATCTGAACTTTAATTTTCAGATGTATAGTTTTCCTCCTCCTCAGCTGGACTCATACCTTTGGTATTTTTCAACTCTGATGTGTAAGACAAATGAGCATATAAAGAGGGATAGATCTCAGTTGTTTAAAGAAATGGGCATCTATACCTCCCTTAGACTGAAGAGAATTCTCTGAAAATGGCTCCCTAACACAATCTTCTGCTATCTCAGCATCATCTATTTTCCTTTTACACACAATTTAGAGTTTCTTCTGAATATCCATTTAAGTCCCTGCTAAGTCCTTCAAGCTTATATCACATTTTTTTGCCCTCAACTGATTTTCAACTCCTGTAACCCTTTTGTCCCTTAAGATAGTTCTTATTTCTTAAATGTTTTCCTGTCAAGTTAAATGGATCGTTTTTAAAATCTAAAGTCTAAAATGTGACTGGGTTTTTTCCTCCTTCCTGCTTTTGCTGCCCAGTTTAGTGGAAACCATTGTCATCTTCTCAGTAGTGATCTATATTGTTGGTATATTTCAAGTCCAACATTTCCAGATTTCATTTGCAGGTAAGGTAAATTACTATACCCTGAGTCACCTTATGCATCAGAGAATTTCTTGCAGTTATTGATATGATGAATCTTTCTTCCTTGGTGGGTTTTTTTTTCTCCTAGAATTCTACTTTATCTGGTGATGAAGATACTTAAGTCAGCTGAAATATATTTATTGAAAACTTTTTCAGTGGGACTTCCCCAGTGGCTCAGACAGTAAAGCGTCTGCCTACAATGCGGGAGACCCAGATTCAATCCCTGGATTGGGAAGATCTCCTGGAGAAAGAAATGGCAACCCACCCTAGTATTCTTGCCGGGAAAATCCCATGGACGGAAGAACCTGGCAGGTTACAGTCCATGGAGTCACAAAGAGTCAGACAGAACTGAGCTACTTCACTTTCACTTTTTTTTTCCCAGTATTAATATTATTTGAGGATCTTCATCACTCAAAATCAGCATTTTTGGAAGTTATATAATACACAATTGGGAAAAAAAAAGTGGGAGTTACTTTTGTTGCCTTTTTATATACAGGAATGAGATTATTCCCATGTATAATTGACAGCTTCATCTCTTTTCCCCATTCAGCTAATAGTGCCCTGAATCCTCATGAGATTTTTTTTTAAGGCCAAATTTGCCTGTTACTCCAGATGTTTCTTGACTTCCTACTTTAGCATTTCCAGTCCCCTATAATGAAAAGGACATCTTTTTTGGGTGTTAGTTCTAAAAGGTCTTGTAGGTCTTCATAAAACCGTTCAACTTCAGCTTCTTCAGCATTACTGATTGGGGCATAGACTTGGATAACTGTGATATTGAATGGTTTGCCTTGGAAACGAACAGAGATCATTCTCTCATTTTTGAGACTGTATCCAAGTACTGCATTTCAGACTCTTTTGTTGACCATGATGGCTACTCCATTTCTTCTGAGGGATTCCTGCCCACAGTAGTAGATATAATGGTCATGTGAGTTAAATTCACCCATTCCAGTCCATTTTAGTTCGCTGATTCCTAGAATGTCGACGTTCACCCTTGCCATCTCTTGTTTGACCCCTTCCAATTTGCCTTGATTCATGGACCTGACATTCCAGGTTCCTATGCAGTTTTGTTCTTTACAGCATTGGATCTTGGCTTCTATCACCAGTCACATCCACAGCTGGGTATTGTTTTTGCTTTGGCTCCACCCCTTCATTCTTTCTGAAGTTGTTTCTCCACTGATCTCCAATAGCATATCGGGCACTTAATGACCTGGGGAGTTCCTCTTTTGGTATCCTATCATTTTGCCTTTTCATACTATTCATGGGGTTCTCAAGGTAAGAATACTGAAGTGGCTTGCCATTCTCTTCTCCAGTGGACCACGTTCTGTCAGACCTCTCCACCATGACCCGCCCATCTTGGGTTGCCCCATGGGCATGGCTTCGTTTCACTGAGTTAGACAAGGCTGTGGTCCTAGTGTGATTAGATTGACTAGTTTTCTGTGAGTATGATTTCAGTGTGTCTGCCCTCTGATGCCCTCTTGCAACACCTACCATCTAAGAGGATATCAAAAAGAATGTGTATATGTATAACTGAGTCACTTTGTGATGCGGCAGAAATTAATACAACATTGTTAATCAGCTGTATGTCAGTAAATAAATAAAGTGGGCCCCCCAGCAAGAGCGGTAGCATCGCCTGGAACCTGTCAGGAATGCAGATTCTCAGGCCCCACATCAGACCTACGGAATCTGTGTTGTAAGAAGCCCTCCAGGGAGTCCTGATGCCACTCATGTTTGAGAATCGTTGGTCTAAGCTAGATTACCTAGAGAGAGGTGTAGAGCATTCTAAACCTGGGGTCCACAGATGCCCCAGGATTGCAGATCAAATTCAAGGAGTCTGTGAACCTGGATGGAAGGAAAAAAATGACACGTTTATTTTTATAAGTGCTAAACTGATTCGGCACTCTCTTCTGTGCTGAATGTAGGCAATAAGCCACAGCAGCATTAACAGCACCTGTGACCTTGTCACCAATAGAAATTACAGTGTGTATATCACATTAAAATTGTCACAGATCATTTTGAGATGCTGTTATACTCATCACAGTTTTGAAATTACAGTCATTAGTTGGCCTGCGACCAGGTCTTGCTGCATTGATAAAGAGGCATGTGCAAATGTTTGATCTGTTTTCTTAGTGTTTAAAATATTATTTCTTTAGTATATGATTCCATGTTCTATGCATTTGAAACACTTGAAGCACTTAAAATGTAGGTGTTGGCAGACTGACAAAGGGTCCATGGTACCAAAAATATAAGAGCTTAATATCTTGATAAGGATGCAGTTTGAGGGCCATCTTCTGGTGCCCACCAGCATTTAGAAGTGGGCGGGAAAGGCAGAAGGGGCAGCCAGATAGGCACGAGGAAACCAGGGCTGAGTGGGCCCTGGATTCTGGAAGAGAACATAGTCAAAGAGGAGGGCTGGTGCTCCAAGGACGGGGTGGACCACTGACCCACGTGACAGAGAAAGGACCCCTGCACAGCAGAGCTCTCCGGATGCTGGCCGCAGTGGAGGATGAGCCTCGGAGATGAGTGCGCACACAGCCAGGAGGTGGGTGCGTGAGTGGTGGGCCAGGCTCTCGCTCCGCCTCCAGGGCCCTCCCTCTGGCCCCCTCTCTGCCTGGAGAGCTGCTGCTCCCTCACAGGTCTTGACACGGGTCCCTCAGGGCACCCTCCCTCCCCTTCCTCCACCATCGTGGTCCGTATGTTGCTCCAGTCAACTTCTTTGGGCCATTTCTTCCCCTTTCTCCAGCTCATTTGTTCATGTATCCTGCTCTCGAGTGCCTGCTGTGTGCCTGGCTCCACGTTCGGCACTGGGATGCAGTGCCGAGAGAAGCAACCGAGGCCCCTGCTCTTGGTGGCACTTAACGGTCTGTTACGGGGTGACAGGTAAACCCTCAAGCCAGTGTGTAATTTCATGAAGCGGCTGGGGAGAGAGTGAAGTGAGTATTATGGTGGAGGAGACCCACTGAGAGAGAGAAGGCCTATCTGTGGGCTGGAAAGATGGTTGACGATGAACGAGCCACAGACACGCACCTGCCTCTCATGGAGGTCTCCCTGGCAAGGGGTGTGATCATTTGGGTTAAGCAGATATGGACACCCCAGATGGTGAGCAGGAGGCGCCCCAGAGAGACAGGAGGACCACCTGGGAAACAGCCCAGCGCCACACCCTGCCCGGCGTGGCAGCCTTGCCAAGGCTACATGCGGCTCCCCTCAGCAGCCTCTGATGGGTCTCCTGCTAGCTGTGGCTGAACGACAGCTTGCTCTCTGGGGTCAGACAGACCTGTGGTTGAGAATCCTAGCAACGACGTTCACTGGTTAAAAGCCTAAGCAATTTCAGCCTCTCGGAGCCTCAGTTTCCTCGCCTGTAAGATGGGGATAGTGATGCCGCCCTCACAGCTTGTGAGACGTGAACAAATTCAAGTCTGTGAAGCACATGTTGTAGTGGGGACAGGATAAGTCTTGCTGCCCGTCCCCAGCTGGCCTTATCCCTGCCAGTGGGGCCTCCGTGATCTCATCAGCTGGTGCCTGCCAGCACTCCGGTGCAAGTGTGCTCACGAAGTGTGCAGGGATGACATCCAAGAAGCGGGTTTTCTCTGGTCAAGGAGGGCTGGGATCCTAGAACAGGGTCACACCAGCCCTCACCTCTTGGCGGCCGCTTATTGGGTTCTCACCTGGCCCTTCCGCACTGTTAGCTTATTTAGTCCTTGCAGCAGCGCGTAGGAAACAGGCGCAGGGTATTACGTGATCTGCTAAAGGGCCAGGAGCCAGGATCTGGAGCCAGGCCACCTGGCAGCAGGCTGCCTGCTCTGTCCCCGCACCCCTGCTCACTGTCGTCACAGCTCAGGCCAGCCTCCTGTGCGGGGTTAAGGGCTCGTGCCTCCATGGAGCACCCCGTCAAGGGGTGCTTTGATAGGAAAGGCAGCTGTGATGATGGTGAGGTCTGCAGCCCCCCACCCCCCCATCTCCCAGCAGCAGGTTCACACTTGCCCCGTGGCCCCCTTATCCATTCATCAGGAGGTCAGCCAGATCCCAGTGTGCGCCTGTTTCAAGCAGCCCCCAGCCGCGCAGACTCCTTGCTTAATCACCCAGCCCCCCAGGAGGAGGACAGGATGGGCCAACCCAGCTCCATCTATATGTTTTTGAATGCCCATTAGAGACACTGACGTCGGTTCCCAAGTCACAGCTCTAAAAGCGTCGTCTCTGCTTTCTTCAGCCCAGCGTGTACTGGCATGAGTCAGCCACCTGTGATGGATTCCGTGCCGAGGGGGAGTGGGTCACTGAGTCACAGCCTCGCAGGGCAGCCGCGGGTGGCAGATGTGCGGAGCCAGCCTCCTTGACTCACTTGACTCTGGCCGCGTGAGGCCCAGACTCCAAGCCCAGTTCCGAACCCTGCCCACGGCCTTGTCCACAGGGGGCTCCATGTCACTGCCTAGAAAAACTCTGAAGGACGCACACCGGATTTTGTCAGCTTCTTACTTCTGGGGGCAGCAGGCAATGGGACTTTAGTTCAATTTTATCACATGACATTTTTCATAGTGAAAAATACATTTCCTGGTGGCTCAGACAGTAAAGAATCCACCTGCAATGCAGGAGACCCAGGTTTGATCCCTGGGTTGGGGAGCTCCCCTGGAGAAGGAAATGCCTACCCACTCCAGTATTCTTGCCTGGGGAATTCCATGAACAGAGGAGCATGGCAGGCTACCGTGCATAGAGTCACAGAGAGTCGGACACGACTGAGCGACTTTCACATCTAGATATTATTTATTTAACTAACAATGAAGGTTAAATTGCTTTCAGAATGCAGTAGGATTTCCACCCTGCACATACACATTTTTTTCCCTCTTCCAGAAGGGTTGTTCTCTCTCGGCTCGAATGTGTTTGTGCTATGAAGCCAACCCAGTAACACCTGCCATCAGTTTTGTATTCCTCATCTCATTTAACCCTCCCACAACCCTTTGTGGTCATTATTCCCATTTTCCTGTTGAGGAAACCGAGGCACAGGATGGTGGGTACTAAGCTTGCCCAGGGGCCTCCAGCTAGGAAGTGAGGCCAGACCAGAACCTGTGTGTGGCCCTCGGCTGCTGCCCTACCATCGGGCCCCTGAGTGGGCAGTGCTGTCCCGCCAGGGAGATCTTGCCAAGTTGTTGTTCCTGTCCACCGCCAGCCAGGCCCAGCAGGTTGCCCCTTCCTCCAAGCAGCCCAGGGCACACTTGACTGTGACTCACTGAGGCCAGGCCGTGCTCTGTTGGCCTGGTACCTCTCCTGTCAGTCCAAAGCTCAAGTCCCAGTGAAGACAGGAATATTGCTGCAGGAAGCCCACAGCTTTATGCTGAAGACAGGCGTGCTTATCAAATAAGCGGACTTTGATGGACTGGTAGGCTGGTGGATGCTAAGCCGTAGGCCATATTCCTTCCTCCAGTGCAGCTTTTTAAGGTTTTGTTGTACTGGAATGAAATAAAGCCTGATTTTTCTGGGTGGCATTCAGGGCCTTTGCCAAGCAGCACCCCCATGGCTCTTTGTCTCCTGCCACAGCCGCTGCCCCAGGTCTCTGGGGGTTCATTCATACCCAGCTCTTGTTCCTCACATGTGCCTCTGACCCAGCAGCTTCTTATCTCCATACCTGTTCACGCCGGCCCCTTGCCCAGATGCCCTTCCCCCTTGTTCCTGACTCATCTTCAGAGCTTAGCACTGGTCTTTTCCCTGAGAACACCCCCAGATGAGCTGGGGGCCCTCCATCATTGCTCCCACAGTCTTTGCTTCCTTCTGGACCAGAGTGGTCAGGCAGCCGCATTTTCTGTCCTAAGTCTGTCACAGCAAGCCAAGGGCTCGTCCAGGGCCAGGCTGTCATCTGGGTCATCTCCCTGAGCCTGGCACCTCCTGAAGGGCTGGCACCTCCTGAAGGGCTGCCTCCACATGGCATCAGCCCAGGGCTGCTGAGGTCAGTCGCCCCAGTTTTGACATGTGACAATAGCAAGTTTCTTCACTGCTCTGAGCCTCGGTTTCCTTTTCTGTAAAACAGAAGTTGTTGTTCAGTCAGTCAGCCATGTCCGACTCTTTGCAACCCTAGGGACTGCAGCATGCCAGGCTTCCCTGTCCTTCACCATCTCCCGGAGTTTGCTCAAACTCGTGTCCATTGAGTTGGCGATACCATCCAACCATTTCATCCTCTGTCGTCCCCTTCTCCTGCCCTCAGTGTCTCCCTGCATCAGGGTTTGTTCCAATGAGTTGGTTCATTGTATCAGGTGGCCAAAGTGTTGGAGCTTCAGCTTCAGCATCAGTCCTTCCAGTGAATATTCAGGAGTTACTGGGTGCCAAAGCCAAAAGTGCTATTTTAAGGACTAATGTCATTTATTCATTCTTTCCTTCATTCGGTACATATTTATTAAGCACCTGCTCTGGGTCAGGGTCTGGGGAATACAGCATCAAGGCACAGACCCCACCAGTGGAGGGTTTCTGTTCTCGGGCGGGGACACAGATGAGAACAAGTTGAGGGCAAGGTGGCATGCGATGCTGGGTGCTTCAGCACAGCAGGGCCTTGGGGGGTGGGTGGCAGGGGGTCCCGGAGCAGAGGCCAGAGGGCAAGCCATGTGCAGAGGGTTCCAGAAGGGGCGCAGCACAAAGGCCCAAGATAGTACCATACTGGAACTGTTCCCGGGGCAGCAGGGAGGCTGGCGTGGCCAGAGGGAGGAAGCAGAGCAGGATGCGAGGATGTGGCTTCACCTGGAGAACAGATGCCTTGGAGGGTCCTGAGCAGAGGCGTGCCGGGACCAAACCCAGGTTCAAAAGGTCCCCACTGGCTACCGTTGGGGAAGAGCCCAGGGGAGTGAAGGGTGGCAGCTGGGAACCCAGCGGGGACACTGCTGCCACGTTCAATCCAGGAAGGCAGTGGAGGCTGGAGGGGTGAGATGCTGGGCACCTCGGGGGTGGAGCTGGCAGCATTTCCTAATGGGCGGGATGTCCATGTGAGAGGAAGACAGGGCCGGGACGACAGGGAGGGCAATGGTCTGAGCAGCGGTGGGGAGGGAGGCCCCAGGAGGCTCTGTGGCGGCCTCCCTGGTGCCGCTCGCTGAGCAGACGGTCATCCTGCAGTGCCGCTCACAGGCTGCGCTCTGCAGGGCCTCAGCACCAGAGGGGAAAGGAGGGCCCTGCGGTCTCAACTGCATGGGCCCCAGTCTGCAGTGATGCGGTAGCCGGGCTAGTGATGGTGTTTGGAGTGTGAGGACGCTTCCTGAGTCTGCACGCCTACCCCCACGTGGGGAATAGCCAGGGACTGATGATGGGCGGCTGCCTCTCTGAGCCTTGATCCTTCACCAGGCGCCCAGCTGGGCCCTTCACATGCCTCCTCCACCCACAGCCTGGCAGCCCCCTCCAGTGGGTACTGTTAACACCCCCTTTCCACAGACAAGGAGTCTGAGGCTAAGAGAGAGCCGTGTCCCACGGCTGAGAAATGGTCAAGCTGGGATGCAAATCCAGATCCAGCCCAGGTGAGGCCCTGTACCCTGCCCGCTGGAGCTGCCAACCCAGCCCCTGAGCTCTCCTTCTCTCCCCTAGGTCCCGGGCAACTTCCATGTGTCCACACACAGCGCCACAGCCCAGCCACAGAACCCGGACATGACCCATGTCATCCACAAGCTCTCCTTTGGGGACACGCTTTCCTTCATTCGGTACATATTTATTAAGCACCTGCTCTGGGTCAGGGTCTGGGGAATACAGCATCAAGGCACAGACCCCACCAGTGGAGGGTTTCTGTTCTCGGGCGGGGACACAGATGAGAACAAGTTGAGGGCAAGGTGGCATGCGATGCTGGGTGCTTCAGCACAGCAGGGCCTTGGGGGGTGGGTGGCAGGGGGTCCCGGAGCAGAGGCCAGAGGGCGAGCCATGTGCAGAGGGTTCCAGAAGGGGCGCAGCACAAAGGCCCAAGATAGTACCATACTGGAACTGTTCCCGGGGCAGCAGGGAGGCTGGCGTGGCCAGAGGGAGGAAGCAGACAGGATGCGAGGATGTGGCTTCACCTGGAGAACAGATGCCTTGGAGGGTCCTGAGCAGAGGCGTGCCGGGACCAAACCCAGGTTCAAAAGGTCCCCACTGGCTACCGTTGGGGAAGAGCCCAGGGGAGTGAAGGGTGGCAGCTGGGAACCCAGCGGGGACACTGCTGCCACGTTCAATCCAGGAAGGCAGTGGAGGCTGGAGGGGTGAGATGCTGGGCACCTCGGGGGTGGAGCTGGCAGCATTTCCTAATGGGCGGGATGTCCATGTGAGAGGAAGACAGGGCCGGGACGACAGGGAGGGCAATGGTCTGAGCAGCGGTGGGGAGGGAGGCCCCAGGAGGCTCTGTGGCGGCCTCCCTGGTGCCGCTCGCTGAGCAGACGGTCATCCTGCAGTGCCGCTCACAGGCTGCGCTCTGCAGGGCCTCAGCACCAGAGGGGAAAGGAGGGCCCTGCGGTCTCAACTGCATGGGCCCCAGTCTGCAGTGATGCGGTAGCCGGGCTAGTGATGGTGTTTGGAGTGTGAGGACGCTTCCTGAGTCTGCACGCCTACCCCCACGTGGGGAATAGCCAGGGACTGATGATGGGCGGCTGCCTCTCTGAGCCTTGATCCTTCACCAGGCGCCCAGCTGGGCCCTTCACATGCCTCCTCCACCCACAGCCTGGCAGCCCCCTCCAGTGGGTACTGTTAACACCCCCTTTCCACAGACAAGGAGTCTGAGGCTAAGAGAGAGCCGTGTCCCACGGCTGAGAAATGGTCAAGCTGGGATGCAAATCCAGATCCAGCCCAGGTGAGGCCCTGTACCCTGCCCGCTGGAGCTGCCAACCCAGCCCCTGAGCTCTCCTTCTCTCCCCTAGGTCCCGGGCAACTTCCATGTGTCCACACACAGCGCCACAGCCCAGCCACAGAACCCGGACATGACCCATGTCATCCACAAGCTCTCCTTTGGGGACACGCTGCAGGTGAGCGGGCCACAGATGGTGTGGGTGCAGGTGGGCATCAGCGCCTCTTCCGTCCTGCTTGGCACTGAGAGAGGCCCTCCAGAGGGGTCACGCCCTTCGGGCCTCTCCTCCACCAAACACGCCCACACCTTCCTTCCGAGCGTGGCTGCCCTGTCCCCCACACTGCTCTCAGAGCCTCAGCTTGAGACTGGGACCTGGGGCAGGGACCGACTTTCATGAGCAAGTCCTCAGCGCTGGCGCTCTCTCTGCGCCAGGCTGGCCTCGGGAGGGAGGAGGAGGCACTGCATCTGACAGCGGGAGCTGGGCCCAGAGGAGCCATTTGTCCGGGGCCCACCAGCAGGTGTCGGCCTCGAGTCCGGGGGCCCTGTCCGCCATGGCGTCGGTGCCCACGTCCATTCAGGAGGCTGAAGGAAGTGTCCTGAGAGTCCTTGTGATTTTGATGGGAAGGGCACATCTGGCTGGCCCGGCCCAGCAGTTTCCTCCCCGGGACGGTGGACGCTGACCACCTGATCTCTGTCGGCCACGAGAAGGCAGCTATGCTGACGAGGAGGGCTGCTCTGCCCTGCAGGACAAGGGGGCGTTGAGGCTCAGAAGTGGATGTAACTGCTCCAGCCGCGGTGCTGATCTAGCTACCCCAGCTCCTGCCCCCAAGTCTGGCTTGATGAGAATCCTGTTTTGTGGGTGAGGTTGCTGCATTGGTGCCCTCCAGGCACGGTGATGTGTGCAACAGGGCCAAGGTTGGGACATGAGCATACGCACGCACACCATTACCGCCCATGTGCACACACGTCTGCTCATATGAACAGACAGACTCATCAGACACACACTGAAAGGTGGACCCCGACATACATGTGCTCGTACATGCACCCTGAGCACACACACTGAACACACACCACACAGGCACACACTCAGGTCTTACAGAACACACACACTGGGATGTACAAGCGTTCTTGTAGGCAGCCCCCAAACCAGAGCAGTCATCCCTGGACACACATATGTATTCACCATTCAGAGATACACACACACATACACCACCCAAAGATACACACACACATACACACCACCCAGAGATACACACACACATGCACACACCACCCAGAGATACACACACATGTACACACACCACCCAGAGATACACACACACATACACACACCACCCAGAGATACATACAGACATACACACACCACCCAGAGATACACATACACATACACACACCACCCAGAGATACATACAGACATACACACACCACCCAGAGATACACATACACATACACACACCACCCAGAGATACACACACATACACACACCACCCAGACCAGAGCATCTTACACACAGATCCACAAGGACATGCATGACCCCACTATCCGCCTCACACGTTCGTGCCACACAGGCTGAGGCTTACTGAATCCTGTGTGTGCTGAGCACCTTCCGTCACAAGCATGATCCTTTTTACCCTCTCAGCAGCCCCAGAGATACTAGATGTTGTCCCAGAGAGGGCACAGCCTGGTGCAGAGCCCAGCTCTGAAGCCAGCTCTGCCCAGGGGCCACACCACAGGCCGCCTCCCATGCGCCCTGTCTCACTTCTTCTCCCTCCATGTTGCTCCCGCTTCTCTCCTGACATTTTTGCCCTGCCATGTATTGAGCACTGCCTTCCCAGACCTTTGGAAGCCCCAGAGGTTTTCCTCTTGTTGATGAGGCTCTGGAACAGTGCGGGCGAGGTCTCTCTGGGCCAGACTTGCTGTTCACACTCTCTGGGAAGCACAGCCTGTCCTAGGACTGTGGACCCTGCCTGAAGGCGAATTCACACAGGCTTCACCACTTAGAAGTTGTGTGACCATGGACAAATTATTTATTCTTGCTAAGCCTCAGTGATCTCATCTGTAAAATGGGAACAGTAATGGTACCTTCCTCATAGAATTGTAGTGAAGATAACTTCATGCAGGTGAAGCTCTTGAACCGCTGCCTGGCTCAGAGTGAAATGAGCTGTGGTCTCACCCTGCACCAGGCCCTGCAGGGTGAGATGCTGCCAACGTGCAGGGGCTCCCACGGCCGTGGGGGAGACAGACGTGGGGTGCTCACCGTCCAGCAGGACAGGAGCTGACCAACCGAGGGCCCGGTGCCCTCCATCTGTGGGTGCTGGGCAGCATCCCAGCTGCCTGTGCGACTCACCAGGTCAGCAGGTCCTTCGCACGGCGGGGGAGGTGGGCACTGTGTGAGCCCTGGTGTGCACATGGGTATACTGAGGCCGGAGTCATGGCCCAGGGTCACGCAGCTCCCTGGAGGCACCCCCAGAGTCCAAACCCCATCTTGGCAACAGAGCACCCTCCCTCGTGGGCACTGTTGGCCCCTCAGCCTGCACTGCCACCTGCGCTTTCTCGCTGGGGACCAACGTTCAGATGAAGCCTGGTTGAACCATCACAGAAACCCCTCAAGGATGCCGAGGGGCATTTATTTTTCCTGAGGAGGAAACAGGGTCAGAGGGGTTCAACAACCTGCCCAGGGGCGCACAGCTTGAAAACTAGATGTCTGGCCTCAGGCCTTCCTTGACTGTGCCTCAGAGAGTTATGGATTCATCAGACTCCCTCAAAATCTGCACTCTGCTCCAAGCTTTGGCTGAGGCCCTGGGGTAACAGCAGTGGATTCTTGCCCTCAAGTGAAGAAAAGCCTAAGGGTAAATAAATCCATTACAAGAGATAAGAGGGGCATAGGATTCTGGGCAGTGACATGGAGATGAGGGCAGGGTACGCCCCAGCTTGGAAAGTCCAGGTGGGCTTCCCTAAGGAGGTGACATCTGAGATGACATCTAAGCCAAGCACTGAAGGGTGAGAAGGATTTGGCCAAGCTCAGAACAGGGAAGTCTCATGGGCAAGGGCCATCTTGCATGTCACCCCTCTTCTAAAGCACCCTATGGCACATCCAATTAGTCATTTTCATATAAAAGACCCTCAGGATCAGTTTCAGAAAAAAAAAAAGTGGACCAGCAAGTGTCCATGACATTGAAACGGTGTTCTGTGCATGAGATGCCAGAGGCTCATCAGCGTCAGCGCAGAGGGCTCAAAAGTGTCACCTGGAGCGGGGAGAAGGGAGCTGGGTTTTAGGTAGAGCGAGAGACTCACATTAGATTTAGGAAGGTGGGGTCTGACATGGGCAGGTGGCTATCATAGAAAGAACACCCACCTGCCTTGCGGAAAGTGAGGCGAGGCTGCAGGTGGGGAGATGAGGAAAGGGCTGCAGCCGAGCCCAGGGGGCAGGAGGAGAGAGGGGAGGGACGGGGAGAGGCAGGGGCAGTCTTGGCATTGCCGTCTGCTGCCGCAGGACACAAGGGCGGTAATAGCCTTCTACTTGCTTCTTATGGTGGAAATAGGATTTTTTAAAAATGTAAAATACTTAGCTGAGGATTTATCTACCCATTCATCATCCATCATCTATTCAACAAATATTCATTGAGCCCCTACTATGTGCTGGGTTTTCCACACATTGGTGAGGATGAGCCTGGTCCCTGCCTATATGGAGAGTTGAATAGTCTAGAGAGGAGGACAGAAATTAATCAAATAATCATACAAATGAATGTCAGATACAACCCTGACACGCGACAGTGTGAGGGAACATTCTAGCGCTCTGGCCTCCACAGCCACTGGCCTGGGGTTACAACCCACGTCGTTGGTTGGTCTCCAGGCAGGGACACGCTTTCCCCTGGCCTTGTGAGAGTGTGCAGCTCTGTCCAGTGCTTGATAGACATCAGTGGCCTGAGGCTGGGATCAGGGGCGGGTCGCCCACTGTCCCTGAGTGGCCCTTCCGTAGGAGCCTGTCCCTCCGCCTTCTGTGGCCTCTTCCCTCCCCGCCCCTCACCCCACTCCTGTCTAGGGCAAGCAAGCGCTGGTTCCCGGTCTCCAGGCTTACGTGTTTGCGTGCGCTGCCTGCCTGGTTAACTTCCCACTTTCCTACAAATCCTGCTGTCACTTCCCCCAGGAAGCCCTCCAGGAGGCCTACTCCACCCACCCCCTTGAAGCTTGCCCATGAGGACAGATTCCATGTACTGGGCAGGCTTTTTCCTGCTTTCAGTTTTCCTGGAGGCTGACCTGGTTTCCCACTGGCCTCAGAGGGGAGTAGGAGGTACCCTTCAGCCCCTGACTGGGGGAACACATCCAGGCTGGCTGCCAAGAGGAGGTGTGTCTTCACAACTCCTGAGTGTTTCCCACCGAAGACAAGGTGGGAGCCCGCAGCCCTGGGCCCTCTCTCGGAGGGAGGTGTGGTCTCAGGAGGAGTGTGCTGGGATCTGCCTCTGCCTTTGCCACCATGCTTGAACCCTGGCTTGACCCTGAGCTGGACTCAGCCACTTCTCAGCTGCAGGACACTGGACAGAGTTCAGTGCTTCTCCAAACCTTGGTTAGCTCCCGTAATGAGCCTGTGGTCCATCCTTAAAGGCATTAAATGAGACCACCCTCAGGACCCAGGACTGAGTGTCTCGCAGTGAGGGTTTGGAAGCAAGCTCGTGCCTCATCTGTGCCTCGTGCCCCAGAACTTTCCGAGACAGACCGTGCTGGGTGCCCGTCTTATACGCGGGCAAGGTCTCTAGACCAGCTGGCATCTGGCCGCTCCCTCTCCCCAGGCCTGAGCCTAGAGGTGGCGGCATCCTGGGCTCAGTCCTCACTGTGCTTCTCCACAGGTCCACAACGTCCATGGCGCTTTCAACGCTCTCGGGGGAGCAGACAGACTCACCTCCAACGTATGTACCGCACCCCCATCCCAGGAACAGCTTTCCACCCGAGCTCCCCAGGGCCGCAGGGAAGGAAGGGGGATGGAGGGAGAGTGGGCCAAGCCCTCGGTGTGAGCCACGCTGCTCATGCTTCATCCCCCCGGCTGGCCTGTGAGGACGTGGAATTACCCCATCTTACTGAGAAGGGAGGAGAGTGACTTGTCGGGGCTGATGGGGAGGGCAGGGGAGGACTTGGCAGCCGAGACACACCATCAGTGCTCTGTGAACACCTGGCTGCTGTTGTTATTGTTGCCATTTCATAATATATTGTTGTCACATAATTGTTGTTGGTTGAGATAATCACCCAAGATCCCCCAGGGAGTGCTGACACAGCCAGAGTTCGTCCTGGCTCCAGGCGGCACCGTGAGAATGCGGCTTTGGGGCACTCAGCCTGGCCTCCTGGGCAGCCGCCCACCCCGCCCCTCCTTCCACTCCAGCCCCTCCCGGAGCCCTCTCCCTCCCAGGTTCCCTGGCACCTTGGCACAGATTAAAGAGTGTGCCACATCTTTAAACACCAACAGATGAGCACACACACACACACCTACACACCCATGGGGCCTTGCCCAGAATGGGCCTGGGAGGCCTGTCTGCTTATGTGGGTCTACCCACTGGGTCCTGCGAGACACTTTACCGGGACTGTTCTCATCTCCTCCCCTGAGCACAGCTTTTCACCCGTATGTCTTTAATCATTTCTTGAGGTACATTTACAGGCAGACCTCAGAGTATAAGTTTGTTTCCCAGTTAACCCAGTGAACTGAAGATCGCAATAGAGCAGGTCACATGAATTTTTTCGTTTACCAGTGCATAGAAAAGTTACATTTTAAAAAAAGAAAAGTTACATTTACCGTACACTGCAGTCTGTTAAGTATGCAGTAGCATCATGTCTTCAAAATAATGTAAATACCTTAGTTTAAAAATACTGCCAACGAGTGTATCATCTCATAACACAGGGTTGCCACAAACCTTCAGATTTGTTAAAAAAAAAAAAAAAGCACTATTTTTAAAGCGCATTTAAAGCAGAGCAATAAAATGAGGTGTGTCTGTACTCGCTGCCAAACCAAGCATGGAACTGGGATAATCCAAGCAAAAGAGAACTTCCCTCCACGACCCGCCCAACAAATCGAGCTTCTCATTTCTCTGTGTCACTGGGCCTCCTTGTCCATGAGCAGAAGTCATTTTTTCCCAGCATAGATCACAGCTTACTTTCTGGTGTTTGGGCCTGGCATTGTATTGTAACCACAGTTAGTGTGGTTTTCCCACTGGTCATGGACACGGTTGGCCATCCAGCAGCTCTACTGTGGTCTATCTTGGACTGTCCTTTCATGGAAAACGTCTATTGTTTCTACCACAGTAATGCCTCTGATATTAACGGGATTTGCTTTACGTTACTGCATTGCTTCCCGACTGGGTCCATGCCCACTCGTGCCACCTCCAGCAGCGTGTCAGTATATACCTGTACTTTCTGGTTTCATGCAGATGTCTGGTTATAATGGAGAGGGATGATTCTTCATATGGTGGGGTCGTCATTGTGGTTCTGCATGGGGGCAGCCCCCAAACCGCCTGTCCGCCCCCACTTGCAGTTAGCCTGAACCCCTCAGCCACCTGATATTGGAGGAAGATCAGGCTAGGAAGGGTATGTGAGCCCGTGGAGAGTGTGGGCAGGAAGCCTCTCCTCCTCCTGGGCTGCTGATGAAAGCAGGAGTGGGACCCCCGGCGTCCACCAGGCTCTTGTTTCCTCATTTCCCAAGCCCAGTCCCCAGCCACCCACCAGGTGTTACTCTGCTCCCATGTCCCCACGGGGAATGCTTGTTATGGTTCAGGTCTCAGCTCGAATGCCACCACCTTGGAGAGAGCCTGTGTACAGGAGCCACCACACCTGGCAGCACGTGGCTCTCCGTCCCGAGTGCAGACCACTGTGTGGAAGACGCTGGAGAGGGACTCTGTTGATGATCTAGCTGTGATGATGATGGCATTGTGGTGGCTTTCTTTGAAAGTGTCTCTGTCTTTTAGAGTGACATCATGGAAGTATATGTGGAGGAACTGATGTGAAATCTGGGATTTGCTTCCAAATAAAATGGGGGAAGAGGAGCAGTGGGATAGAGATGACGCAGAGTGGACATGTGCTGTTCATGGCTGAAGCTGGGAGACGGGCGGGTACCTGGAGCTTCCTGCTACGCTTCCCTGTGATTTATGGCTGGATGTTTACAAAGATGTTTAGTGGGAGGGAGGGGGCCAACAGGGCATGGGGTGTGCCTGGATCAGGTTGGAGCTGGCAGTCCCAAGGAGGGGTCCTCTGACCAGGAGCCCATGTGGGTGTGATCAGGTGCAGGGTCTCCAGTGGACATTTGGCAAATTACACCAAAGACCTTAAAACTGGTCACTGCCATTGGTCATCAGTTCTACTCATAGGAGAGTAAGCTAAGGAAATGAGAGTATGCACGGATTTAGGAAAATAATGGTCATTAGATCATTGTTTATAAGAATGAAAATGAGCCACAACGTTGGTGCCTGGCCCCAGGGGCCTGGTCGAGCACATCACACGTCTTTCCTGGGAGATGCGTGCAGCCATGACGGTGATATGTCAGAACCTCACTGGTGTCTGGGCAGCAAGAGGTCCTTGAGCTCCTTCTACGTGGCAGGCGCTGCTCGAGGGGATATGGCGATGGATAAAACCAAGGCGGTAGGCCTTATGCTGTGTCCTAGACTTGTCACAATGTCAGCGGTGTTCAGTTCTCAGAAGGTTCAGTATGATCCGATTTTGTATTTATGTTTAGGGAAACATAAATACATGTATAAATAGAAGTCTGGCAGTTTGTACGTGAGAGTAAGAGTGTATGACTTTCTGGGCAGGCTGGCTTTGTGGGTGATTTTTATTTTATTTTTTTTCTTTACGATCATCTGTGTTTTGTACAGGCTGAACAGAACTATTACAGCTGTGATTTTCATAGGGCATTTTTACTCTCATCCCTTCAGATGTTTTTTAGGGGTGGTGGGGATTTGGAGCGCGGTGTTTCAGGTGTGGTGCTGGGGCTCCTGGCTTAAAATGCAAAGCATGAGCCTCACCCCAGCCTCAGTGTGCAGAACCTTCAGGGGTGAGGCCCAAGTGTCTGCCTGTTAAATTCTGGGTAGGCCTAGTCTCTGGATGATCTCAGTGCCAGCGGGGTTGAGCAGAGGGATGTTGGGGTCTTCATGGCCTTGGCCTGAGACCACAGAGCTTTTCCCAGAGTTTTAGAGGAGTCAGGTCTCCAGACAGTTCAAGAAGCACTGCTGTTCCCTTACTAAGATGTCATATTGGCAGGGAGAGGCTGTGAGCACCATCCACATCCTCTACCCATTTACAGAAGATGAGCCCGAGGACTCCGGACTGACGTACCCAGAAGACCAGGATTAGAGCCCACAAACCTAAATCTCTGTATTTGTTTCAGCTGCATGGGCCCTGACCCGAGATTCTAGAAGGCAGCAGTAGAGGGGTCTTTCGCTTCTCCTCACATCTCAGAAGGCCCAAGGGAATGTCATTTTTCCCGGATGGCGTGTAGCAGCTCTGGGCCAGCATTCTCTCAGCCTGGTATTTGATTCCGGTTACCTCATGCTTATCAGAAGCTGATTCATCTCTTCTCCCATTCATGGGTCTGACCAGTCAGCTTTCCATCCGTTCATTCATTCAGTAGGCATTTGCCCGTGTCCAGTTCGTACCAGGCTCTGTGCAGGCTTCTAGGGACACCGAGATGAGGAAGGCTTAGCCCTCCATGGCCTCGCTCATCCAGTGGGGATGGTGTGAGAGTCTCCGTGGAATAGGACACAGGGCCAGATGGAGGAAGAACTCATCTCTCATTAATTGAAAATGAAGAAAAAAATTAATCAGTAATCTGTAAATGCGGTTCTTCTGGTTGGTAGCTTCTTTTTTAAAATCTTGAACTGTTTCATTTCAAAAGTAACAAGTATTCAAACCAGACAAGAATGTGTGCAGTGAAATGTGATTTTTATCAAATCCTGCCTCCCCTGCCCCAAGAGTAAAACTGCTCATAGTTTCTTAGGTATCTTCTCAGAAAATCCTTCTGTGTATTCACGTGTGTAGAGGTGTGAGTCTTCCTGACCTTTTTGCTTAGCCATCCTCCCTGGGAGTGTTTTCACTTAACAATAACCCCCTGGAGATTGGCCTTCCCAGCAGCCCCCTCCTCAGCAGTTGCCCTTTGGTGGACATTTGGACTGTTCTAGAATCTAGTATCCATGTCCAGTGCAGGAATGCAGATCCTGGCCGATGGAATCTTGCGATTCCTGGTGCCCAAAGGGAGAAACGAACAGTGGTTGCTTGGTGAAATCGTGCAGTGCCCTCTGATCCCTTCTCCTGCTCCCACCCCATCTCAGGACAGTTCCAAGCAGGTTTAGGGTTGAAATGATGTGAATAGACCTGCTGGCCTGGCATTGCGCTTCACCCTGCCTCATGCTGCTGAGTCTTTCCCACAGCCCTCGCCTCCCACGACTACATCCTGAAGATCGTGCCCACGGTTTACGAGGACAAGAGCGGCAAGCAGCGGTACTCCTACCAGTACACCGTGGCGAACAAGGTACGCGGGCGGCAGCTGTGTGCTGCTGCGCCCTCTGCTGGCCGAACGCAGAGGTCCGGCGTGCTTGCCTCTGATTCCTTTCAAGGGGCCTTTCCTGAAGGGGTCATTTGCCCTGGGTAAAGAAGGGAGGCAAGTCTCAGAGTCCAGGGGAAGAAATCTAACTGGGAGATAGAGTGTGATCTGGTTGAGAAAGGGTAGGCAGGTCTCCTTTCCCAAAGATCTAGGGTTTGCAGACATCACAGCCGTATATCTGGCTCTGGTCCTTCAGACACGGGCCCCTGATGGGTTAGCACACAGCAGATATTCTGGCCCGTGGGGTGCAAGCTCTTTATCCAAAATCCTGAGGCTCTTGAATTACACCAGATGGCTGTTGGTTAACTGGTATGTCCCAGGACCCCAACACTCAAAGTCGTGGGGAAGTGGGCGGGCCTTGGTGAGAAGCAAAGATTAGTCAGCGCCCTCAGAACAGGGTGACTGACAGTGCTTTCAAGCCGAGACAGCCTCAGCTTCCCTGGAGGTCACCCTGCCACGGGACATGCATGCTTGAAGCCCATTGGTTGAAGTATCCCCAAAAGACCCCGTTACGCTAGGTCCCTCCCTCTTTTTTTTTTTTTTTCTGTCCCAGGACTGCCCAAACCCCTTAAAGTGATATATTGTTTGGCGCTAATAATAATAATAGTAAGAGTGGAAGTGAAAGTATTAGTCACTCAGTCACATCAAACTCTTTGAGACCCCATGGACTGTAACCCACCAGGCTTCTCTGTCCATGGGATTCTCCAGGCAAGAATACTGGAGTGGGCAGCCATTCCCTTCTCCAGAGGGTCTTCCTGACCCAGGGGCAGAACCTGGATCTCCCTCAGTGCATGTGGAGTCTTTGCTGCCTGAGCCACCAGGGACGCCCCAGGGGGAAGAGCAGTAGCTGTCGTATGGGGAGTCTCCGTGGGCTGGACATCATGCTCAGCTCTCTACTCCACCGTCTTTTTCAGTCATCACAACAGTTCTGACATTGGGCCTGTTGTTGCCCCCATTTTGCAGATTTGGCCACTGAAGCACTGAGAGGTGGTCCTGGAGCTCTAAAGTGGACGAATGGGGATTAGAACCAACTTCTGCAGCTCCAGAACCTGGTCTCTCGACCACATCACCTACTCAGTGTGAACAGGGGGCCTCTGAGTCTGCCATGCTGGGAGCCCCTCTTTCTCGGTGGCTTGGGGCCCCGCTGCTTGGCTCCACCTGCACTGATGTGCTGGTATAACTCTCTGGGGCGGAGGCATCTTGTTTCTTGGCGGGCATCTCACTGAACCCTCGAGTGCTGAGAGCATCTGACAGATAGGGAAGGCGGATGCAATCTGAGCAGAAAGCATGTGGGCTGTGGAGCAAACTTCCGGCTCAAACCCAGCTCAGCCACTCACTCGGGCTGTGACCTGGGACAAATCACACAACTACCCTGAGCCTCAGTTTACTCATGTGTAAAATGGGGTTGGTCCCCACCTCAAAAGATCACTGTCACATAAGGCAGTATTTTTAAAACCACTGAGCCCACAAAAAAGGCTTTGGCAAATGGTACCTACCGCTGCTTTGTTTTATTATTTTCCTCTGTCCTTCAGCTCTGGGCCATGACCCAGACAGTCACCCTGCCCCATCAACTCTCCCAGGAGAAAGCTGATCTTGTTTTGCCCAAGGCTTTTTCCCCTGAGGCTTTGGCAAGGGCCCAGCGGCCAGGATTGCGTGTTCAGCTCTCTCGCAACCTCAGCCCGTCTGCCCTGTGAGCGAGAGGGGCTGCATCCACGGGGACTGGTGGCAGTCCAGCAGAGAGGGCCGGTTCCAAGGTTGTCCCTGAGAAGCTGCAGAGCTTGGCCCTTAGTGTTTGGGGTTGGGGCTTGAGCTTGGTTTCCAGTTGCTGTGGACGAACGAGTCCCCCCGAGGTTTTCAGCATCCTGAAGGTGCACTGTTAATTCAGCCCCTTGGTATCCTTGGAGTCCCAGCCAGTGCCTCTTCCAGGAGTCTGGTGGTGGGGCTTTGCCCTCTGGCTTTCCTCGGTGTGTTCCTTCTTTGAAGAAGCCCCCTCCCCACATCTCTCTCTCACACACAATGCTGAGGAGGCCATGCGTGGCTTAGCCTGTCCCCTCCTCGCCAGGCCTTCCAGACGCCCCTGGGACCCGGGCACTCACTGACGGGCCGCTCGGCGCGCTGTGCCCCTCAGCCTCGGCACTTGCAGCGCTGCGGTGTGGCAGATGTCTGCACACCTGCCTCCTTCTCCAGACTGGGGGCCCCTCTGGGGAGTGGGCAAGGTGTTTGCACCTGAGGTGCCCAGCACTTGGCGCGGGGCCAGCACACGGGAGGGGTGCTTGGGGAAAGGCCACTGGATAAGCCAGTAGATTCTGCGTGGCCCAGGAGCTGCGGGGGGAAGTAGGCCTTTACTCAGACTGAGCCCACGTCGCAGTGGCCCTTCAACAGCTCTGCTCTCAGACACCTCTATTTTGATTCTGGTGCTGCTTCCAAGGTCATAACATCCACTTCCAAGCAGCCAGAGGTTTCCCAAATGCCCCCAGCGAGTGGTGGCCCTCCAGACGCTGATGCAGAGCTTTGGGAGAAAGGGTGTGAGAGGAGGGGTCCATGAAGCCTGGCTCTACGGGGAGGAGTGGGTTGCTGGGGACCCCGTGCAGCCCACTCCCACCTCCCCCGTGAGACACGGTTGGAGTCTGAGTCTCGCACCCCCTCCTTTCTCTCCTTCCGCTGCAGGAGTACGTCGCCTACAGCCACACAGGCCGCATCATCCCCGCCATCTGGTTCCGCTACGACCTGAGCCCCATCACGGTCAAGTACACGGAGAGACGGCAGCCTCTGTACCGGTTCATCACCACGGTGAGTGGGCGGGCGCCACCTCCGAGAAACAGGATGCAGCCCGCAGGGCGGGGTGCTCGGCCTGTCCACACGAGTGTTTAGAAATGTCCTCAGAGGTCCATCAACATCAATGGCCTTTCATCAGGAAAATCTTTTCCAGAGGGGAATGCCACTTATTCATTTCCATCCCTTAAGCAATTCCATCTTTAGCTGTTCCTGTTCCTGATTTTCTCCAGTGTTTTTCATTGTGGTGGAAATTATTCCTTAGCAGAGCTTGTCCTTTTCTGTGTAAGCTTTACAGTGAAGATTTCACTCATTTTTTTCAATGCTAGCTGCTGATAATGTCAGATTTTTTTCCTTTCTTTCCTTCCGCCTATTCTCTTATTCTCTTTTTTCTTTTTTGCCATTGTCTCCACTAAGTCCAGTTTTCTGTGGGGCAGTGTCAAGCTGATGTCAGCTTTCCTTGGTACTGACTATTTCTGTCAACTGTTCTATCCTGACTTCCCATTCACAGTGTCCTTGGGGTCAGAACAGCAGGGTCACAGTGCCCTGGCCTGGCCAGGAGGCCTTGAGAGGTTTAGTTACCCAGAGGTGGTGGAAGTGGACAAGATGGGGTGATGTTCCCTCCTTCTTAGATTGGAAACTGCCTTTCTGCCTCTTTGTACTTTTAATAATGGGAGAATTTTAAAATATGAGAGTTAGCTGTCCAGTCTTGGCTCTTTCATTTCCTGCTCTGACTTGGTCTGTATTAGGACCCTGTTATTAATCCAAAAGAGATAGGACCCCACAATATGCTGGCTTGAAGGATACATGCATGGGCTTCAGGTATGGTTAGACCCAGGTACAGATGTCTGAAAAAGGTCTCTCATCATCCTGCTCTCCTCGGTACTGGTTTCATTCTCAAGTAGAATTTACCAGTAGAAAGTGCCTCTTTCTCAGTAATCCTACCCAAGTATTGGATGGAATAGCATTGTCATTGCCCTGGCTCAGGTCCCATGCCATCCTGGTGGCCTGGAAAATGAATGGTATGCTCCAGTGGGCTAGCCCCACACAGGCTGCAAGGACAAAGACTGTGATGGAGTGGGGTTCCCCAGAGAAAGGTCAGAGGCCAGTCACTAGAAGGAGGAGGATGGGCTGCGAGGGGGCCAAAGGCCAGATGGCCGTGACAGGCGCTCCGTCTCATCCTCTGTGAGACAGGAGTAACAGTCCCCACTCTTCCTGCCTCCCACAGCCTTGTGGGACTCAGCAGATCAGGAACGCGCTGCTCTGCAGTTCCAGAAAACCCTGTGGATACAAAGGATGTCAAAAGTTTGGGCTCATATGAGCCTCAAAATAGCCTTTTGCTGTCCTCTGACTCCGTAAAAATTTGAAACTTCTCATCAGCCAAGGGCCCTTAACATAAGGCTAAAATACCACACACAGACTGGGGGAAGATATGTGCCCCACATGCACGAAAGATGTGGGGCTTCCTGAGCAGCTCAGCTGGTAGAACATCCGCCTGCGATCCAGGAGACCCCAGATCCATTCCTGGGTCAGGAAGTTTCCCTGGAGAAGGGATAGGCTATCCACTCCAGTATTCTTGGGCTTCCCTGGTGGCTCAGACAGTAAAAAACCCGCCTGCAATGGGTTCAGTCCTTGAGTTGGGAAGACCCTTGGAGGAGGGCAGGGCAACCCACCCTAGTATTCTTGCCTGGAGAATTCCCATGGACAGAGGAGCCTGGTGGACTACAGTCCATGGGGTTGCAAAGAATTGGACAGGACTGAGCGACTAAGCACAGCACAGCACAAGAAAGAGGTATGCTTCAGAATTTATATATAAAAAAATTCCTACAGGGAATTCCCTGGTGGTCCAGTGATTAGGACTCAGTACATTCACAGCTGTGGGCCCAGGTTCAATCCCTGACTGGGGAACAAGGATCCTGCAAACTACATGGTGTGGCCAAGAAAGGTAAAATTCCTACAGATCAATAAGACAAAGTTAAGTGATCAAAAAGAAAATAGGTAAAGACTTGACTGCTGACGGAAGAGACCACACTGACAATGGAAAGATGCCGAGGTTCACTAGACACCAGAGGAGTGGGATTCCAAACAGCAAGACCCAATCCTATCCTATCAGACTGGTGGAAGGGTAGGCCTGCCCTGTAAAAACTGGGAGGATACCAAGCAGGAGGACCCACATATATTCTCTGATGTGAATGGGCTCAGCCACTTTGGATAGAGATGTACTAACCCTTTGGCTCCAAATTAGGGAATTTGAGCAAGTGATTCTACCCAAGGCCCCACAGGGTAGCAGCCCAAGTAGGTCGTGGCACTGAGTCTCAGCTAGTACTCCTCCTGCAGGCCCAGAATAGGACAGAAGCGAAGATGCAAGTAGGCACCCCTGTGCAGATGATGCCTGCATCTCAGAGGCCCTGGGGTGTGCAGCTCAACAGTGGCGGAGAGATGACCGTGCCCACACCTCGCCATGGGGTCAAGGAGGCTCTCCTGGCCCGCTTTCTGTTTGCTCCTGCATTCCTGACAGCTGAGGCTCTGAGGGTTGAAATTTCTTGCCAAGTGGCTGAGAAGTGAAGTGACTTCATTTATTTGCTAAATAATATTTGCTAGACTTTACCTTGTGCTGGGCAGCAAGAATAGTGAACTAGACAGAGTTACTGACTTTAGCTTGCTTCCTAGCAGGTCAGGGAGATGGCTGAGCACACAGAGCTGCAGTCCAAATCAGCCAGGACTCTGATGTGGACCAGGCACCCCAGTGACAAAGACTCTTCTCTGTTGAGAAAGTGCAGAGAAGGACACCCCAGGATGGGTCTTGTGGGGTGAGGAGGCATTTTCTAGGCTGGTGAGCAAAGCAGAGACAGTCTCAGCAAAGGGAACAGTGTGTGCTGAGGCGAACAGCACAGCGTGTCTTGTGGAGGCCTTGTAGCTTCTTTGGATGGGGAAGGACTTCTGAGAGCTGGAGGTGCCCTAGACCCCCAAGGCACAGACCTGACCTGCATCGCCCGGAGGCCTTCTTCTCTTCCCTTTGGCCACCAGTCGCTCATCCACCCCTGCCCTGCCCACCTCCACCTGAATGGGGACCATTCCACAGGGTACCTCCTGACATCATTAGCCTGCTGGGTTTTCTGAGGGCCCCATGGTGCCATCTTGGTTGCCACGGCAACCATGGGGTCAGTCCAATGCAAGCCCGCCGCTGTCCCTGGCAGATGGCGTCATTGTGGAGCTTCAAAGGCCTCTGTCACCAGGCGGCAGATGTGGGATGACGCTCACACGCAGACACATGTACAGAGACCCCCAGAGCCCTCGCCAGGCAGGGTGGGGCCGAAAGGGAAGTGGAGGCACCTGCTGTGACTTTTCTTTCTCTCCTTATAAAATCAGACACTTGTGTGCAAAGCCCTGAACCCCCAAAGAGGGGCCTCTGCAAATAGCGCCTCAGAGGGGCTGTTGAAGAGGAGACTTAAGCCAGGATGTCCTCACGTGGCGGCTGTGTGGAGGCAGCTGTGGGTGGGCTGGAATGAGGGGTGGGTGCAGTCTGGGACGGGAGTGGGTGTGGAGGGGAGAGGCAGGTGGGACCTCCCCGAAGCATTCTAAGTAACAAAGCCCTGGCTTATTCAGGACTGCCCCTCCAGGCTCTTACGGTCTACAAAGGACCAGTTCATTCCCAGCCTGAGCAGAGGAGGCATCCTCCTTCCAGAATTCTCCACCAGGCTGCCCAGGGGTCCTCTCTCTGGATATCCGGAGAACCTTGTTCAGACCTCTACCTTGCGTTGTTCCAGAAAATTGCACCACTGAGGGAATAAACAGATGGTGTTTAACAACATGCAAGCGATTCCCTTTAGAGTGCCCCCTCCCACACGCGCATATTTGTTCCCTGCCCCGCCACTTGCCAAAGGCCCTTTTTGGAGATGGCCTTCAAGTGGGCAGTGGTGACAGATTGGATGGTCACATTGCTTTCCTTGTGTGTTTTATTCTACTTGGGGGGAGCAACCAGAAGTCACCAAGTGTATATACCCAACTGGGTCAGTGTGGCCGTGAGTTTCTTTCCACCAGAAGGTAGCAGCTGTGATGGCACGTCCCCGTTGGCCAGCAGGGGTGGCTGAGTTAGGTTGCATCCCTGGCCTCACGGTGCTTCTTGCCAGTGAAATAATCCCCCAGTCTTTTGATTGCACTTTATAGCTGCCAGGCCTGAGTATGAGGAGTTCCAGGTCTAATTCCCTCTTTGTTACCACATCTAGCACGGGACTTGGCCTGGATATAGGTGCTCAGGAATATACAAGGGACAGCTGCTTAAAGAAGTGATTGTAGGGCTGCACTTATTAAGCAGCTACTGGGTACCAGGTAATTTTATAGTCATCTCCTTTAATCCTACTAGGAGCCCTCCAAGGTAGATGGTATCATTCCTGTTTTATATGGAAATTAACTGAGGCCTGAGAGGTAAAGAAACTCTTCTAAGACCACACAGCCAGGATATGGCAAGGCTGGGACTTTGCCCTCCAGACATGCCTCTGCCATACCCTTCCCCACCAGTTCGGGAGCCTGCAGTTTCCAAAACAAAGACTCTCAAGGATGTCCCAGCTACAGAACCCCCAGAGGCCACAGAGCCCTTAATAAGACACCAGGATCATCTGATATAGTGACTTCTGTCTTGGGACTCAAGAAGGAACAAGGCGATATCATGCGCGCGTGTGGGAAAGTCACAGTCACGCCCGTGCAGACGCAGGCAAACAGGCAGACTCTGCCTGAGGCTGGTCAGCTGCTGATGCGCAGCATTTCCTGCCTCTGTCTGATTACTTTTCACTCATCTGTTGGGCACCTGCAAGAATTTTCCTATTGACAAAAGGCAGCAGGTGCCTGAGGTGGGGGCACTTGGGACGGTTAAAAGAACAGAAGCTGAGAGGAGAGAAAACTGAGAAGGTTCTCCATCTGAGACTGTGTCCTGGGAAGAGACCAGCTTGGTGGCTGGACTGCTGCTGCAGTCGTTTCAGAGCCTCCATTCTCTCCCGCTTGGGCGTCCCTTGGTGCGGCTCTCTCTCCCCTGGAGGGCGGGCTCCATCACCGTTCCTCCAGACTGGGGCTAGCACAGCGAATTACAAGGGGGTGTGAAGCAGAGCCAACGCAGGGAGCGCATACACCTTGGCCCACCCCCCACCAGACAGTTTCCGTTATCTGAGGAACAGAACAGAACCCCAAATTAGCTAAGTTATTCAGGTCTGGAAATGGGTTTAAAAAAAAAAAACAAAACCTTCAGTTCTGGTCCTTCCGGGCATTTGAGCCAAGTTCGTTCTTCCAGAAGGTTGTGCATCAGGCCCTGATTGCTTTAGCTGGGTCTGGAACAGCAATGCCTGGCACTTCTTTTCTAGGGCAGGTTCTGAGACAAGGAAAGAGTATTAGAATGGCACAGGCTATGTTGTATAAATCACACTTATTTTTACAGCCACACAGCTTCCTCATGAACTTCCCTGACAGACTTCTTAGCTCAGGATATCTGATATGCAAGACTTAACCGAGCTGAGAAAACAAAATAGACTCCATCCATTAAAAAAAAAAGCCATCCGTATGTGCAGATGAGGACTGAGGGGAGCCTTCAGGTCGGGGAGAAGCAGGTGGGAGAACTGAAGAGAAGCAGGCCCCCTGGAGCCTCCCAGACCTGGGTGCTCATCCTGCTTGCCCACTTGGTATAGCTGTGTGACTGTGGGCAAGTCGTTCCCTCCTGAACCTCTGTTTCCTCACTGTGAAAAGGCACTCAGCCCATTTGCCCCACCACTTGCCACGATGGGGTGGGAAAGCAGAGGAAAAGTGCTGTCTCGGTGCTGGCGCATAGTAGGTGCTGAACAGAGGGGGCAGTGATGGGGAGGGTTTGAGGGGTTTGCTGTTTTGTTTTTGTGTTTTTGGCTTTACCACATGACGTGTGGGATCTTAGTTCCCTGACCGAGACTTGAACCCACACCCCTGCATTGGAAGCACCAAGTCTTAACCACTGGACTGCCAGGGAAGTCTCCAGGGTGGAGGGTATTTTGCAGCTGCAGCCGCTGTAAAAATGGCAAGGAAAGAGCTCCACTCTCTCCCCCTGCCCCCTGGAATAAGGGGTGCAAGTGGGAGGTTCAGCAGGCATGACCCCATGGCTGGAGATCACCACACCCTCTCCTCCCCACCTCTACTCTAACCTCTCCCAGCTCCAGTCATCAGCTTCCCTTCCGCGACAGCCCCCACCTCTCTCAGCCGCAGCCTTGGTGTTCTCATCTGAGGCTCCAGCCTGACTGCCGCTGCCAGCATTTGATGGGACTCTGATTCATTATTTATTTCCTTAGACTGTGCCTTTTCCCCGAGCCCTGCGAGCAGGGCTGAGTGCAGGAGCAAAGTGAATGAACGGTTCCCAGGCACTTCCAGTGGTACATCAGGCAGCTGGACAGAGCCTCCTAGTGGACCCCATTCACAGATGGGAGAAACTGAGGCTCTGGGAGGTCCACTGGCTTTCCCAGGCAGGGTCACAGAGCTGAGAGCTGCCCCCGGGAATGTTGACTCTGGAGCCTGGTGGAACAGCAGAGGGATTCAGGCCACTGGCCAGTGTGGTTGGAACATGTCCTCTTCATATTATAAGGCATCAAGAGCCATGAATAAAATGTCAAGGGCACACACACACCCCTTCTTCTCAAGGTAGACGAGCTGACTTCATGCTCCCCACAGCGGGAGGGCAGGCAGCGAGGGGAGCCACAGGGAGGAAGCGTCAACCTGAGAACAGAGGGGCATTATGGATGGCTTCTGATGGAAGCAAAGGAACATGCATCTCCCAGACTTACTGGGGCCTCCGTACTAAACTGTCCTTGTCTCCGTTTCTGGAGCGGGCCTGCTGACCAGAGCAGGCTCGAGTGTGCCAGTCGGGGTGGCCACTCCCAGCTCAGCGGCCCCGCTCTCCCCTCCCCTACCCCCACCCCCAAGGTTGTGCCCCTGCCTGAGGGTGGGAGGTGCAGGAGGCCGAGGGAACAGGCAGTCAAGCGGCTGTGCGTAACATAGGCAAGCCCACAGCAGTCCTGACATGGGAAGGGGTGAGGATCAGCCTTCCCGTTTGTAAAAGTTAGGAAACTGAGGCTCAGGGAGCGATGGGGGTGGCCTCCAAGATCCTGAGCCTGGTCCTCCACACACCAGCCCTGGGCCCACACCCCGGAGAGTGAGTCGTCTGTCGCCCTGCCTAGGCCAGGAGTCCTCTCCTCCTCTCCTGGGACGTTGATGTGTTCATTCATTCTCACTGCTCCTCTGCTCTTTGTCTCTCACTCCCTCCTTTATTCGGTGAGCACGTCCTGAGCCTATGTAGCTCCGGCTCTTCTGCTGACTTCTCTCCCTGGGGCATTCAGGACAGCGAGCTTTAAGCCATTAGAGTTGGGGTAGAGCGTGGGGAGTTAAGGGCGCTCCTTGCCTGGCCCAGGCCTGGAAACAGCCTCTGTGGTCTGCGGTGCTTTGCCCCCACACGTGTTCTTCATGACATACGCTTCTTGCAAACCTGTTTGCATCTGTAGAATGGACCTTCAGAGGGCCTGGGACCCGAGCAACTATAAAGAACCTGCCTGCAGTGCCTGGGACATCCTCACCGCCCTGTCCTCTGTAAATTGCCTTGTCCTTTGCTTAAAGAGTTAGGTAGAGAATGGAAATTTAGCCCCAAACACCTGCTCTGGGGAATAAGTGATATTTTATACGTTGTTCTTCTTAGACTGGGTCTCAGGCTTAGAAAAATCTCAGATGTTAGCAACAAGGTTGGAGCCTTCCAGTCAATTGGAAGGTGAGATGAGGTACCATTTACTGAGCACCTACTAAGTGCTAGGCACTCCAGAGGCATTGCCTACAATACAATTATTGGCAAGGTAGAAATGGTTTGCCCATTTTGTAGATTAAAAAACTGGGGCCTGGGAAGGCGCTCTCGTGCCCAGAGTTAAAAGGTGATAGCCACGAAACAACTCGGCTTCGGAGGCCAAGCTCTGCCCGCTGCCACAGCCAGGAAGGCCGCTGCGGGCTCCTCGGTCCTCATCTCCTCACCTTGGCTGAGTACCGTGAGGAGGTTCACGCCGCGCAGACTCCACGCTCACAGAGGCCTGGCTCTCCTAGCTCTGCAGAGCAGCAGGCAGGGGCACCGAGTGTCGTGGACATGATTTGCTTCATTTTCCTTTGTGTTCATCTTGGGCCCTGTCCCCGCTCCCGGGTCAGGGAGATGCCACGTCACCATCCTCCCTTCCATGAGGCCTTTATCTCAAGAGCTGGATCAGCCTGCTAACGTGTGTGGTTGGTCATTCCCCCCGCCCCCTGCCACTGTTAGCCAGATCTGGTGAAGCCGTCATCTTTCCACCAGCAAGGGAGGGCCCAAGTTTGAAGGCAGACAAGCCATCTGGGGCAGCCTCATAGCCGCATTTACATTTCAGACGTAGAGGCCTCCTGGGCATGAGGGTCACGGCCACGACTGACCACCCTCTAGGAACAGTCCAGACGTGGCAGGCCCCTGGTGCTGGGGCTTTCTGTGGCCACCATCTGTTGAAATCCAGGGAGCCCTTCAGCCTGGGAGCACCCCAAGACCCTCTCTTCATGACTCCTGCCTCACCTTACCCGCTGTGGATGTGCAGAGGTGGGGTGCTCCAGCAGGCCAAAGGCGGAATTAGGAAAGTGAGGGGCCGTGGCCACATCAGGCGGCTGCTAGATTTCTCTCAGCTTCTGAGGACCATCCCCCTGAAGATGCCAGGACTTCCCCTCAGCTGACTGGTGGCCAGCACCTGAGTAGACAGAGGGGAATGTAGAACAGAGGGGCATTATGGATGGCTTCTGATGGAAGCAAAGGAACATGCATCTCCCAGACTTACTGGGGCCTCCGTACTAAACTGTCCTTGTCTCCGTTTCTGGAGCGGGCCTGCTGACCAGAGCAGGCTCGAGTGTGCCAGTCGGGGTGGCCACTCCCAGCTCAGCGGCCCCGCTCTCCCCTCCCCTACCCCCACCCCCAAGGTTGTGCCCCTGCCTGAGGGTGGGAGGTGCAGGAGGCCGAGGGAACAGGCAGTCAAGCGGCTGTGCGTAACATAGGCAAGCCCACAGCAGTCCTGACATGGGAAGGGGTGAGGATCAGCCTTCCCGTTTGTAAAAGTTAGGAAACTGAGGCTCAGGGAGCGATGGGGGTGGCCTCCAAGATCCTGAGCCTGGTCCTCCACACACCAGCCCTGGGCCCACACCCCGGAGAGTGAGTCGTCTGTCGCCCTGCCTAGGCCAGGAGTCCTCTCCTCCTCTCCTGGGACGTTGATGTGTTCATTCATTCTCACTGCTCCTCTGCTCTTTGTCTCTCACTCCCTCCTTTATTCGGTGAGCACGTCCTGAGCCTATGTAGCTCCGGCTCTTCTGCTGACTTCTCTCCCTGGGGCATTCAGGACAGCGAGCTTTAAGCCATTAGAGTTGGGGTAGAGCGTGGGGAGTTAAGGGCGCTCCTTGCCTGGCCCAGGCCTGGAAACAGCCTCTGTGGTCTGCGGTGCTTTGCCCCCACACGTGTTCTTCATGACATACGCTTCTTGCAAACCTGTTTGCATCTGTAGAATGGACCTTCAGAGGGCCTGGGACCCGAGCAACTATAAAGAACCTGCCTGCAGTGCCTGGGACATCCTCACCGCCCTGTCCTCTGTAAATTGCCTTGTCCTTTGCTTAAAGAGTTAGGTAGAGAATGGAAATTTAGCCCCAAACACCTGCTCTGGGGAATAAGTGATATTTTATACGTTGTTCTCTTAGACTGGGTCTCAGGCTTAGAAAAATCTCAGATGTTAGCAACAAGGTTGGAGCCTTCCAGTCAATTGGAAGGTGAGATGAGGTACCATTTACTGAGCACCTACTAAGTGCTAGGCACTCCAGAGGCATTGCCTACAATACAATTATTGGCAAGGTAGAAATGGTTTGCCCATTTTGTAGATTAAAAAACTGGGGCCTGGGAAGGCGCTCTCGTGCCCAGAGTTAAAAGGTGATAGCCACGAAACAACTCGGCTTCGGAGGCCAAGCTCTGCCCGCTGCCACAGCCAGGAAGGCCGCTGCGGGCTCCTCGGTCCTCATCTCCTCACCTTGGCTGAGTACCGTGAGGAGGTTCACGCCGCGCAGATTCCACGCTCACAGAGGCCTGGCTCTCCTAGCTCTGCAGAGCAGCAGGCAGGGGCACCGAGTGTCGTGGACATGATTTGCTTCATTTTCCTTTGTGTTCATCTTGGGCCCTGTCCCCGCTCCCGGGTCAGGGAGATGCCACGTCACCATCCTCCCTTCCATGAGGCCTTTATCTCAAGAGCTGGATCAGCCTGCTAACGTGTGTGGTTGGTCATTCCCCCCGCCCCCTGCCACTGTTAGCCAGATCTGGTGAAGCCGTCATCTTTCCACCAGCAAGGGAGGGCCCAAGTTTGAAGGCAGACAAGCCATCTGGGGCAGCCTCATAGCCGCATTTACATTTCAGACGTAGAGGCCTCCTGGGCATGAGGGTCACGGCCACGACTGACCACCCTCTAGGAACAGTCCAGACGTGGCAGGCCCCTGGTGCTGGGGCTTTCTGTGGCCACCATCTGTTGAAATCCAGGGAGCCCTTCAGCCTGGGAGCACCCCAAGACCCTCTCTTCATGACTCCTGCCTCACCTTACCCGCTGTGGATGTGCAGAGGTGGGGTGCTCCAGCAGGCCAAAGGCGGAATTAGGAAAGTGAGGGGCCGTGGCCACATCAGGCGGCTGCTAGATTTCTCTCAGCTTCTGAGGACCATCCCCCTGAAGATGCCAGACTTCCCCTCAGCTGACTGGTGGCCAGCACCTGAGTAGACAGAGGGGAATGGGGGACACAGGGCTGTGATAGCAGCAGATGCTGCAGAGCCTGCCGTGCTCCCAGGGCCTCAGTTTCCCCGCAGCTCTGCGCTTGCTCCCGTGCCTCAGTGCACATGTTGTCTCCTGCTCTGGGCCGGCCCTGTGAAAGCAGCTCAGTCTGGGTGCCAGGTGTATGTGAATCATCACACACACAGGCTCCAGAGTGTGCAGATGAATATAGATATGTGTGTGTGGTTATTTTTTATTTTTTTTATTATTTGCTCCATTGCACTTAAGTCACATTTTCCTATCCTCTGATCCAAGCTCTGAAAGCTTTTTGTGGTATAAAATTGCCCATCATCTGATCCACTCTACCGAAATAACCCAGCTTCCCTGCCGTCATCTTCCTTGAAAAGGGGCCCTGCGTCATGCTCTGAGGCAGGCGGGGAGAGGCCTTGCCCGCTGAAAACACTTCATAATAATCCCCCCAGTGCCCCCATCCTCCTCTCTCCCTGGGGGGCTGCTCCGGTTTCTGGGGCTGTTATTACTGGAATGCCAGCTGCTTACTTACAGCTCATCCATACAGACCTGCTCTGTCTGTCTGGGCCTCACAGGCCTCCGCTTAGCTCATCTGGTGGAAATATAATTTCAAAAATAAATGCTGGTGCGATGCACACTTCCCTCTTGTCTCCACTCTGTCTCCTGGCCTCGTCCACGTGGCACCGAGGACCCAGGGAGGCGCTGCTGTCTCCCAGAATCCTCCAGTGCTAAGCGGCAGGGGCCTGCAGGGCGGCCCAGCGTGGCTTCTTCTGAGCCCCATCATTATTTCCCTGCTTAAATGTGGCATGAGGGAAGACATGAAAGCTTGGGAGGCAGAAGACTCGGCTCTGCCATACTGTTGCTGTGTGACCTTGGACAAACTCCTCTTTCCCTCTCTGGACCCCATGGGTACATGAGAGAAGAGGTGCCTCCCTCCAGGGCATACGGCGTGGTGGGTAACACTGGTTTCTATGAATGATTTAAGTATGTCTTTAGGGGAAAAGTACATTTACAGTTTCCTTACAAATCTTTTAGGCACTTTGGTTCCTTTGATAGCCCCAGAAAGCGTTCATAGGTAAGCCAGAACATTTTGAGGAGAATGTAACATTATGTTGATGCGTCACAAGTAGGAGTCCCATCAAATTCAAAGCAAAGTGAGTAATTCTGCAAGGTGGGCTGTTCATACCTGGGAAGCAGCCAAGGGCCATGTTGAGAGTTTTGAACTCCAGTTTGACTCAGATGGTAAAGAATTTGCCTGCCATGCAGGAGACCGGGGTTTAAGCCCTGGGTCAGGGAGATCCCCTGGAGGAGGGCCTGGCAACCCCCTCCAGTATTCTTGCCTGGGGAACCCCACGGACAGAGGAGCCTGGCGGGCTACAGTCCTTGGGGTCACGAAAGGAGTTGGACCCGACTGGGTGACTAACGCCTTGACCGTCACTCTCAGCCGCTAAATGCCGTGGCGTGGGCGAGTGGCTGATGCCCCTGCCTCCGCAGCTGCACTATGGCTGAAAGAGCAGCACCTCCCTCTAGAGCTGGCCTGTGGGCTCAGTGAGGGGGCACGCCAGCACTCCAGGCCTGGCACAGAAAGGTGTGTGAGTGCCGTGTGCTTTGCTGTGGCTCTGATCTTACTGTGTGAATTGAGGAGGTACACACAGGTGGCATTCATGACCATCCCCTTAGGGCAGCAGTTTTTTTAAAAATTGTTTATTTGGCTGCTCTGGGTTTTAGCTGCTGCGTGTGGGATCTAGTTCCCTGACCAGGGATCGAACCCCTGCGTTGCAAGGAAGGCAGATTCTTAACCACTGGACCGCCAGGGAAGTCCAATGATTATTTTTATTATTGTTTTTATTTGAGCCCTGGGTGTGTTCCACATCCCACTGGTTACCATGGGGCAGGCATAACGGGTCAGCATTACTTGCTGAGCTCATCATCTCGTGATTTAGGGAGGTCTGGCTATTGCTCCCTTCTCCACTGACCTCTGACCATTCCCCCACCTTCAGATCTGTGCCATCATTGGCGGGACCTTCACTGTGGCCGGCATTCTGGACTCGTGTATCTTTACAGCCTCGGAGGCCTGGAAGAAGATCCAGCTGGGCAAGATGCATTGATGACCTGCCTGGCCCCACGGCCAAGGACCCAGGAGACCACCAGCCCTGCCCCGAGCACCCCGTCTCCTCCTGCCCTCTGTCTGGCCAAAGACCTGGCTGTGTCCCTAAGTGGGGGTGAGGGGAGGGAGGGGGTGGCTCCTGGGTTCGATGCTACCTCTTTTCCCCAAGTTTAATTTTAGATAAATTACACTGCCTGAAGTTGGGGCACCCTTTTCTTTCCCCGAGGAGCCCCAAGACTAGAGACAAGGCCAGACAGCTTGAGGACGCACTCCTGGGAGAGCTGCAGTCCCCTCCCCATTGGGGGGAAGCCCAGAACCCATGCGTATCAGGATCAGCTCACAGCCAGGCTTTGACAATCTCACAGCCCCCACCGTTTGGTCCCACTGGCCACTTGGGTTCTGTCCTGGGCAGGCAGCCTGCAGACCTGGGCTCCAGGTTTTGGACCATGCTGCCTGAAGGCACCTCCCACTTGGCTCCTTCAACAAAGTACGGTACTTCCCAGGCAGGCCTCTGAAATGTGGCGCCCTAGATGGAGCCCTTGCCTCTGCTCCATCCCTTCCTGCCTGACCTAGAGCCCAGGCTTCAAGGCCCTCTCTCCCATGCCTTTCTTTTCCTACCCAGAAGCAGATGCCCAGTGGCAGGGCAGCAGCCTGCGTAGACTCAAGTTTGCCTGCTGGTCACTGGGTGCTCGGCGATGTCCCCCTCCTCTCTTCCTTTGTTCCTCTGCACCCCCTGCCAATGTGCCTCAGCCCCCATGCTGTGTGGCCCCAGCATGGCTTGGTGGAGGGGCAGGCTGTGACTGGGAAGTCATCCTTTGAGGACTAGACATGGTTTGTACATCGATGTCCTGATGGGAAGCATCATTTTCTGCGACCCTAAGGTAATCATGTCTTGGTCTTTCCCAGATGGCTGCCAGCGGTCCCAAAGCCTTAGATGGGAGAAGCCAAGTGGACCAGCCCGTCTCCCATCTTAGCACGTCCACCTTGGGCTCCCAAGGGTGCACAGCGCTTGGACCTCTCTGAACCCAGCTGTGGCCCACCTGCCCCACTGAGCTCCCCGTTAGCTGGCCACACAGCAACTCCGTCCTGGTTCCTGGGCTGGCTCCACTGTTTCCTCACTGGCTCCTGGGTGGATCCCTACCCTACTGCTCCCCCTTCTTCCACTTTAGTCCTGGAAGGGAGGGGCCGTGGTCCAGGCACGAATTCCACCCAGGGAATTTTAGGTATGCCCCTCTGTCCCAGCAAGAGAGCCGCCCACTGTTTTCCATTTATATCAAGATTGTTTGCATACTTTTGTAATTAAGGGGAGTGTCCAGTAGAAGGCATTTTAAAATTATCTCTATGGATGGTTCAAGTCTCTGCCTTTTGTGATTTTTGGCTCTAGATTCCAATTAGAGAACCTTCCCTTTGCATTTGAGTTGATGGATGTAAGTGTAAAATGTATTTGGTTATTTCTGGTATCTGTGGCCACTCAGATGGATAGATGGATTCCCGCCCCCCCCCCACCCGCCCCGCATTCTCTTCCCCTG
>SJYC01143756.1:0-11500 GCA_006408675.1 Madoqua kirkii
AAACCATAGCCTTGACTAGACGGACTATTTTTGGTAAAGTAATATCTCTGCTTTTCAATATGCTGTCTAGGTTGGTCATAACTTTCCTTTCAAGGAGTAAGCATCTTTTAATTTCATGACTGCAATCACCATCTGCAGTGATTTTGGAACCCAAAAACAAAGTCTGACACTGTTTCCATTTCCCATGAAGTGATGGGAACAGATGCCATGATCTTCATTTTCTGAATGTTGAGCTTTAAGCCAACTTTTTCACTCTCCACTTTCACTTTCATCAAGAAGCTTTTTAGTTCCTCTTCACTTTCTGCCATAAGGGTGGTGTCATCTGCATATCTGAGGTTATTGATATTTTTCTCAGCAATCTTGATTCCAGCTTGTGCTTCTTCCAGCTCAGCGTTTCTCATGACGTACTCTGCATATAAGTTAAATAAGTGGGGTGATGATATACAGCCTTGATGTACTCCTTTTCCTATTTGGAACCAGTCTGTTATTCCATGTCCAGTTCTAACTGTTGCTTCCTGACCTGCATATAGGTTTCTCAAGAGGCAGTCAGGTGGTCTGGTATTCCCATCTCTTTCAGAATTTTCCACAGCTGATTGTGATCCACACAGTCAAAGGCTTTGGCACAGTCAATAAAGCAGAAATAGATGTTTTTCTGGAACTCTCTTGCTTTTTCAATGATCCAGTGGATGTTGGTAACTTGATCTCTGGTTCCTTTGCCTTTTCTAAAACCAGCTTGAACATCTGGAAGTTCATGGTTCATGTATTGCTGAAGCCTGGCTTGGAGAATTTTGAGCATTACTTTACTAGCGTGTGAGAGGAGTGCAATTGTGCGGTAGTTTGAGCATTCTTTGGCATTGCCTTTCTTGGGAACTTAAGTAAGGTCCCGTGGGATCAAAATTTCTGTGGAGAAAAAACAAAAGATACAAAGCTTGGGAGAGAGACCAGAGGTCTATTTACAGTTTGGGGAATCATCAGCATATAAAAAGATGATTGAAGTCATTGGAGCAAGCAAGATTGCCCAGAAAGTCTAAACTGAGAAGAAAAACAAAGGACAAAACCTTTAGGAAGACCAACATTTTAGGACCAAGCAGAGAAGGAAAAACAACAAAGAGACAGAGATGGAATGATCAGAGGCAAACAAAAAGAATCCAAGAAGAGTGCTGACACAACAGTAAGGGAAGAAGGATTCAGAAAGGATGTGGTTCCCAAATCAAATGTCACAGACAGGTCAAAGATAGTAAACAGTGAAGGGAGACCTTTGGTGAAATTAGTGCTTGGGAATAAAAGAAAGATGAAGTCACTCACTTCTGCAGTTCCTGTCAGCCATGGTTTGGCTCTCTCTGTAGCATATTTAAAAAAAGATTTCTGGGCCCATCCGCATGACATGCCTGAGGGATCTCATCATGCTGTTGCTATGATGAAATTATAGGTTATGAGAATTTCCTTAAAAGCCTTTCAAAGACATTGCCCTCAGATATCAAGCAGGATGGAGACACAGGAAATGGCAACAGTAAGTCTGAAAGGCGTTGACCCTAATTGAACACGCTCTTCAACAGAGTTCTCATAGCCATGCCAGCTTTATGCTTTCCTCTCAAAAACACAACCCTGATACCAGTTTCAGCTACCCCAAATATTAAAGTATACCTTCTTCCAAATTCTCCCATCCTGTGAATGTGAAGTCAAGTGGGCCTTAGAAAGCATCACTACGAACAAAGCTAGTGGAGGTGATGTAATTCCAGTTGAGCTATTTCAAATCCTGAAAGATGATGCTGTGAAAGTGCTGCAGTCAGTATGCCAGCAAATTTGGAAAACTCAGCAGTGGCCATAGGACTGGCAAAGGTCAGTTTCATTCCAATCCCAAAGAAAGGCAAGGCCAAAGAATGCCCAAACTACCACACAATTGCACTCATCTCACACGCTAGTAAACTGATGCTCAAAATTCTCCAAGCCAGGCTTCAGCAGTACATGAATGGTGAACTTCCAGATGTTTAAGCTGGTTTCAGAAAAGGCAGAGGAACCAGAGATCAAATTGCCAACATCTGCTGGATCATTGAAAAAGCAAGAGAGTTCTAGAAAAACATCTATTTCTGCTTTATTGACTATGCCAAAGCCTTTGACTGTGTGGATCACAATCAACTGTGGAAAATTCTGGAAGAGATGGGAATAGCAGACCACCTGACATGCCTCTCGAGAAACCTATATGCAGGTAAGGAAGCAACAGTTAGAACTGGACATGGAACCAGTGGCAGACTGGTTCCAAATAGGAAAAGGAATATGTCAAGGCTGTATATTGTCACTCTGCTTATTTAACTTATATGCGTAGTACATCATGAGAAATGCTGGGCTGGAAGAAGCACAAGCTGGAATCAAGATTGCCAGGAGAAATATCAATAACCTCAGATATGAGATGACACCACCCTTATGGCAGAAAGTGAAGAGGAACTAAAAAAGCCGTTTGATGAAAAATGAAAGAGGAGAGTGAAAAAGTTGGCTTAAAGCTCAACATTCAGAAAATGAAGATCATGGCATCTGGTCCCATCACTTCGTGGGAAATAGATGGGGAAACAGTGGCAGACTTTATTGTTTTGGGCTCCAAAATCACTGATGGTGATGGTGATGGTGATTGCAGCCATGAAATAAATTAAAAGACGCTTACTCCTTGGAAGGAAAGTTGTGACCAACCTAGATAGCATATTGAGAAGCAGAGATGTTACTTTGCCAACAAAGTAGCTGTCTAGTCAAGGCTATGATTTTTCAAGTGGTCATGTATGGATGTGAGAGTTGGACTGTGAAGAAATCTGAGAGTCCAAGAATTGATGCTTTTGAAGTGTGGTGTTGCAGAAGACTCTTGAGAGTCCCTTGGACTGCCAGGAGATCCAACTAGTCTATCCTAAAGGAGATCTGTCCTGGGTGTCATTGGAAAAACTGATGATGAAGCTGAAACTCCAATATTTTGGCCACCTCATGCAATGAGTTGACTCACTGGAAAAGACTCTGATGCTGGGAGGGACTGAGGGCAGGAGAAGGAGGGAACGACAGAGGATGAGATGGCTGGATGCCATCACCGACTGGATGGACAGGAGTTTGAGTGAACTCTGGGAGTTGGTGATGGACAGGGAGGCCTGGCATGCTGTGATTCATGGGGTCACAAAGAGTTGGACACGACTGAGCAACTGAACTGAACTGTAAGTATTCTAAATACTTCAAACACAGTCAGCTCCCAAGGAATTATATCCAGATTTTGTCTCACTAGATGCTACTTGCTACATTACTATCTTCAGCCCCTAATCCTCTTCCACATCCACAATATTTCCTCAGTACTATGACCTTCACTTCTAACTGCCCAAGACCCATATCCTACTCCCCAAAGAGTCCACTTCCAATATTGGACATACCTGGCATGTCTCTATGGGATGCTACACATTAAGATAAGCTTATAAGGAATGAACATATTTAGAGTATTATCTTATGCCTTTTAACTCAGAAAGTGAAAGTGAAGACCCTCAGTCGTGTCCGACTCTTTGCAACCCCGCGGACTGTAGCCCACCAGGCTCCTCTGTCCATGTGATTCTCCAGGCAAGAATATTGGAGTGGGTTGCCATTTCCTTCTCCAGGGGATCTTCCTGACCCAGGGACTGAACCCAGGTCTCCTGCATTACAGGCAGACGCTTTAACCTCTGAGCCACCAGGAAACCCCTAACTCGGAAAAGACAATGTGATACAATATAGTGTAAGCCATGACAGTTGGATTTTGCTTTTCTATTTTGTAATGCAAGTGCCTGACTTAAGCATTGATTGCTGAGGCATCTACTTCAAAATCATCTCAAATAAACTCACATATAGTCCATGGAATTCTCCAGGCCAGAATACTGGAGTGGGTAGCCTTTCCCTTTTCTGTTGGATCTTCCCAACCCAGGGATCGAACCCAGGTCTCCCACATTGCAGGCAGATTCTTTATCAGCTGAGCCATAAGGGAAGCCCAACAATACTGGTTTGGGTAGCCTATCCCTTCCCCAGTGGATCTTTCTGACCCAGGAATCAAACTGGGGTCTCCTGCATTGCAGGCAGATTCTTTACCAACTGTGCTACCAGAGAAGCTCAAATATACACAGCCAGTCACAAAACTAGATAAAGATAAGAAGATCTTGGTTAATTTCCATAACTGACCATTTGGCCTACTTGCTTTTTTTTTTTTTCCCTACTCTTACCATGCTTTAAGGGGCTTCCCTGGTGGCTCAGAGGTTAAAGTATCTGCCACCTGGGTTTGATCCCTGGGTCGGGAAGTTCCCCTGGAGAAGAAAATGGTAACCCACTCCAGTATTCTTGCCTGGAGAATCCCATGGATGGAGAAGTCTGGTAGGCTACAGTCCATGGGGTCACAAAGAGTCGGACATGATTGTGCGACTTCACTATTCACTATACCATGCTTTAAATTCCTGCTCATATATTTTAAATTCACCAATAAACAGTGAGCTCTCACTATCCTAGGATCACACACTCAATTCCAATAAAAAGCAGAACCTCAGGCCCATGCACTCTCTCTACCTGTGACCTCTCTGTGTGGTCCCAGATATGCAGTGTAATTTCCAAATCCTATAATTATAGTCAAAGCTATGGGTTTTTCCAATAGTCATGTATAGATGTGAGAGTTAGACCATAAAGAAGGCTGAGTGCCAAAGAATTGATGCTTTTAAACTGTGACGTTGGAGGAGATTCTTGACAGTCCCTTCGACTGCAAGGAGATCAAACGGTCAATCCTAAAGGAAATCAACTCTGAATATTCATTGGAAGGAATGCTGCTGAAACTGAAACTCCAATATTTGGGCCACCTGATGTGAAGAACTGATCATTGAAAAAGGCCCTGATTGTAGGCAGAAGGAAAAGGGGACAACAGAGGATGAGATGGTTGAACGGCATCACCGACTCAATGGACTTGAGTTTGAGCAAACTCGAGGAGATGGTGAAGGACAGGGAAGCCTGGTGTGCTGCAGTCCATGGGATTACAAAGAGTCAGACACAACTGAGTGACTAAACAACAGCAACAAATAATTAATTAACCTTTGTTTCTTCAATTTCCTGATGGTTATTGCAATCATAATAAGAACATTAAGGGCCAGTCCAAATACAATATTGGTTATTATTAACAGGCTAAGATCAGCACAAAACATACAATTAATAACATATTGTATTAAATTATTGTCAGGAGGCCAAGTTCACGGTTGACTCTGGCACAGCTTTGTAAATTATTTTTTATTAAATACATGTAAGATACCACAGCTGACATATCTAAAGTTATAAAGGAATATTAGGAATTTCTAGGGCAAATGAATATGATTAAATGGCCTTACCCTGTTCAAACAGTTGAAGACACCTAAAGGTAGATGCTCATCTGAATTGGGGGCAAGATATAGAAAAGTCAAACCAGTAACTAGCAAAAGTTTATTCCACTTAATTTTGTTAATCATATTAGGAAGGCAAATCTACAGAATTTAAAAAAAGATCATAGAATGTATCTGAAAATCACAAGTAATTATTTTCATTTTCTGAATTATTGTGAATTATTGAATTTGGCTATATCGTATATATTTCTTGATAATTCATTGGCTATAAAGTTGAAGATAGAGATCTTATCACCTAGGTGTTATCACTTTCTTTTCTATTTGACTTTTAAAGGCTTTTTAAAAAATGATTTTCAAGCGGCAAATTTAATTTTTATTTGAAATTTTAATTTTTATTTGGATAAATTAAATAAAAATTAATGAATAACTGATTTTTTTTTTACTTCAACTGATTTAATCTCAGTTTGTGTTTTGTTAGTCTCTAAAATTGCAATATAGCATTTTCTTAGATGGAGTAGATGGAAGTATAGCTTTGATATTAGACACACTTGAGTCACAACTTCTCATCAGAACTTTGGCAGATGTCATGACTGCTAAGAACTTCAAATCATCATTTGTAAAATGAAATGAATAATACCTACCTGTAATATTATTTGTGAAGGTTTAAATGAAAATTACACACAGTGCTTGGCCCACTGTAGACACACTAATATTTGACAAGGAAGCCAAGAATACACAGTGGAATAAAAAAAAACAGTCTTTTCAATAAATGGTGCTGGTAAAACTGGATTATAACATGTGAAAAATGAAACAACCCCTATCTACACCACTCACAAAAATTAACTCACAATGAATTAAAGACTTAAACGTAAGACGTGAAACCATGAAACTCCTAGAAGAAAACATAGTCAAAAAGCTCCCTGACCTGGGTCAGTTCAGTTCAGTCACTCAGTCGTGTCCGACTCTTTGTGACCCCATGAACTGCAGCACGTCAGGCCTCCCTGTCCATTACCAACTCCCAGAGTTCACTCAGACTCACGTCCATCGAGTCAGTGATGCCGTCCAGCCATCTCATCCTCTGTCGTCCCCTTCTCCTCCTGCCCCCAATCCCTCCCAGCATCAGAGTCTTTTCCAATGAGTCAACTCTTCACATGAAGTGGCCAAAGTACTAGAGTTTCAGCTTTAGCATCACTCCTTCCAAAGAACACCCAGGACCAATCTTTACAATGGATTGGTTGGATCTCCTTGCAGTACAAGGGACTCTTGAGAGTTTTCTCCAATACCACAGTTCAAAAGCATCAATTCTTCAGCGCTCAGCTTACTTCACAGTCCAACTGTTACATCCATACACGACCACTGGAAAATCCATAGCCTTGACAGGATGGGTCAGTTATTCTTAATAACCTTTACAGACAATAGTCATCTCTCTAAAAGTATTAAAAAATAGATTTTAGATAAGTAGAAAGGAGTATAGATTTCATATAACCAAAGAGCTCCCTGCCAGCTAGGCAAAGATTGATATATGTTGAATATAGAGCCACACTCTCTTATGCCAGTTTTTAAACCAAAATTTCTTCTAAAGACCTAAAGCTTTTCATAACTTATTTAGCAGCAAAATATGACCTGAACTCATTAACAGTTAAATCCTGACCTAAACCAACATGAAGTCTTTATTTACTTCGCTTGATGTATATTTTCCTGTGCTTCACTATAAAGTTATTAATTTTTAATTATGAGGTGTTCCCCTAGTGTGGGTGTGTTTCCCTAGCCCCTGCTCAATGTGCTAGTTATAAATAATATGTACTCTACACAACAATCTTAAAATCTAAAAAATCCGGGGGGATGGGCAGGGAAGGGAGGTGGGAGGGGGCTTTAGCATGGGGAGATCATCTACACCTGTGGCTGATTCATGTCAGTGTATGGCAGAACCAATACAGTAATGTGAAATGGAATAAAGCATTAAACAAAAAAACAAAACAAAACAAAACAAAATCTAAAAAAACTCTGAATTTTGAAAAACAACTGGCCCCAATGTTTCTGATAAGATATTGTGGACTGTGGTTGCTTTCTTGATCTGCTACACTCAGGGTTTGTAAAAGGATAAAGAAGGATGGAATGAAATGGTATCACAATTTTTTTCAATTACTTAGAATCCCAACAGAAGGCTGAAGAAGTTTGTCAGATATACTATATGCAGCTACGTTCTGGCCTTAAAATAGAAAAAAAGGTCTGTTACTTTAGAGAAGAAACCATCAAAAGGCATTCATCAACAGGTAAGGAGGAACTATGCATTTCCTGATAATTTGCCTTCAAGTTTCTGATAAGATATTGTGGACTGTGTTGCTTTCTTGATCTGCTACACTCAGGGTTTGTAAAAGGATAAAGAAGGATGGAATGAAATGGTATCACAATTTTTTTCAATTACTTAGAATCCCAACAGAAGGCTGAAGAAGTTTGTCAGATATACTATATGCAGCTACGTTCTGGCCTTAAAATAGAAAAAAAGGTCTGTTACTTTAGAGAAGAAACCACCAAAAGGCATTCATCAACAGGTAAGGAGGAACTATGCATTTCCTGATAATTTGCCTTCACTTACCACATCATGATACATAATTTCTTTCTTCACCCAAATTCCTCCTGGAAAAGAGTAAGGATGAGGAATTATTGTTTAGTCATTTTCAGAATAGTGTGGAAGAAATGGCTATATCATGTTAAGTAAAAATAGAGGATACAAAATTATAAATATATTTTAAAATGTTTTCTCTTTCATTTAATGAAAGTAAACTAAAATGTTAATAGTGGTTGCCTTTGGGGTATTGAGACCATGAGTGACTAGTTTTCTTCAGCCTGGACTCCAGTGAGTGTGTCCTATTGGGATATAAGTATGTAGAAAGTATTGATTCCTTCAGAGCATAGCATGACCAAAGCCCTGGGGTCAGTCATCACTGTGAGCAAGCAGCCTTGACTGGAAGTCCTCAAAGGGGTGATGGGAAGGGGTCTGCACTGAGTGAAGACTGAGAGTCCACTCCTATCCCCAACCCTGTCCTGCAGCTGAGAAGTACAAAGAGCATGTGGCACTATTTACCTGTGAGCAGATGAAACACTTTGGACGGTCTGTGGACCAGGGCTTCACCGTGGGTAATACGATGGTCCAGAAATACACTACAGCAAGTGGCCTTCCAAGTATCAAAGGTAAGATTGGTCACAAGGGTGTGTGAGGGTGAGAAGGGAGGTAGGACATGGGACCCTTGCAAGTGCTAGTCCAAGAAGCAGCCCCAACTCTTCGATTTCATGTATATCAGAAACTTCTGTCTTTTTAAGTGGTATCCAAAGTAGTACAGGGTATCTGCTTTAACAATATTGTGCATTCTGTAGTCAGAACTATATTATTATTTTGAAATGCTTGCTATGGACTGGAATCTCATCTACATAATTCCTGAGATAAATATATTATCCTTTTGGAGGGGGAAAAAACATTATCTCTCCAAATTTCAACATTTTGACAATGAAAGAAAAGGAAGAGCTATTATATTTTCAAATATAATTTCATCTCAAAAATTTTAAAAAATGATTGTTTTAAATTATATCACACATGTGCAAATATATTCAATACTTAAAGTTCTTAATGTTATATATATTATTTTCTTTAGCATAATTCTACACTATAAATAAATAAAATATAATTATTTTTTTTCATCTAGGGCCTATATATGTAGTCTCTGAATCTGACCCAGTTTACCCCAGCATGCTGCAGAAATATCATTTTCTGTGTATGCTTATATATTAAAAAAATTGAGAGTACTGATTTAAGTGTTGCAGTTTTTTGGCCAGAAGACAAAATGAGGCTCACACTTGCATCCTCCAGGACTGTTGAAAGTCTCCAAGAAACTCCATTTTTACAGATGTCTATCCATGTCTATCAAAATACAAAATCTTATACATGTCTATCAAAATACAAAATCTTATACATGTCTATCAAAATACAGTCCCCCGTTGCCCACAGTTCCCTAGGTCATGTGAAATTAAGAAGCAGAGTTTTCTTCGGGCAATGTCTATCACTTTTCCAGTTTCTTTCTCCTCATCAAACCCTCCCCGAAGCACACTAATATGGCCTCCCATGGCCTTCACATAGGAGGCTAGCATCTTTGATATCCTTCATGCAGGAGGTTAGCATCTTATGATCCCGTAACATAGCTCAACCTTTGAGCTATGTTAAGTTTGTGCCTGAGACTTTCATCTATTCAACAGTGATAGACAAAGTACAACTTAAATTGCAAAGACAAACAAAAAAAGGACAACACATTTAGAAGGTGTCTTAATTTCCAAAAGATTTTTCATGGAAACAAGTCTTTAAATTCTTAATGACAAGATTTTTACTTGTTACGAACATTCTGCTTCTCTGAGTACATACAACGATCAGTTCATTAGTTTTGTTTTTGAGGATGGAAGCTATGAAATCTATGTTGAGGACTTGATAAATGGCCAAGAGAAAGGTAGACCATTTCCTTTTGTCTATAATGATATAATGATGACTAGTAAAGCAAAAATTAATAAATTTAACAAACTGTAGACAATAGATTAACTCAGATATGGCTAATAGATTTCATGCTATGTGCTAACTCCAATGCACTGGCAATAGATGCTTGAATATCGCTGTATTGGGGAGGATTCAGAAGCTTATTCAGGGTTCATCAAGGAAGAATGATGATATTGAGAAGTCATATCTGTTGTGAAATATGGAAGGAAGTATCACACATATTTACTGTCATTAAATATTAATATCTATAGGTCTTTCCAGTTTTATCAATACCACTAGAGTGTAATTCTAGCAAAAGAGTATACCAATGCTATGAACAACATTTTAAATATTTTAATACCAACATTGTTGGAGACATCCTCAAAGTATATTTATACATTTTTGAGACCTTTCTCAAAGCCACAGAAGTTTTGCTTTTATTGATACATGATAAGAGGACATTTTCTGATGTTATATATGTTGAAACTGAAATCATTTGATAAAATTGTATCTCACTAAAGGGATTTTATGCATTCTCTTTCAGACAAAGTGTTACTCCGTTACTATGAATCCCAATTCCCCTCGTGTGAAACAGGTAATTTGGTAGGCTGGGAAGCTCTGGGGCTTGAATTCTTAAATTTAGGGTAAAGACAAATCCAAACATGTTCCATGGAAAAGGAAGGTGTCTCAGAAGGTTCTCTCCTGCCCAATTCATGGTAAAAATGTTGGATTCTAGATTTTAAAAGGACTTATTCCATCTCATCCATTTTGCAGTTTAATAATTAAGATAAATTGGCTGCATTTAACAGAGATTCAGAATAACAGTGTCTTACTGAGCGACTTCACTTTCACTTTTCATTTTCCTGCACTGGAGAAGGAAATGGCAACCCACTCCAGTATTCTTGCCTGGAGAATCTCAGGGACAGGAGAGCCTGGTGGGCTACCATCTGTGGGATTGCACAGAGTCGGACATGACTGAAGTGACTTAGCAGCAGCAGCAGCAGCAAGATACACAAAATTTTATTTCTGTTTTAGCTAGAGCATAGTGGCAGTTAAACAGGCTGCCCAGGGACTGAGCTCCTTTCATCTTTGTGGCTCTGTAGCATCAGCATGATTCAAGATTCCTTGCCACCATGAAATATCTTATCAGAAGAACAGAGGAAGACAAACTATGAGTTTTATTTCCTTTAAGAACACAACCTGGAAGTTGTACCTGACACTTAACATTCACGTTATGTTGGTCAGAACTAAGACATGTTGCTACATAAGGCAGGCTGGGAAACATTCTATTATTACACAAAAGAGGAAATAGATATTGGGACAACTATCAGTGGCTTTCTATGCAGACAGGGAAGCTGACACTGAGAGCAATACCCATTAGAATCTCAATTCTACTATTAGAAAGCATATAAGAAAATTAACCTCTCTCCTAAGGGAACTTGCAATTACACCTTACTGTCCAATGACTCTTTAGTTTTATCTGGGTACAAATACTTCTAATACATGTGTTGGTGAATGAAATGGTCATTTTACATCTTGGACTCTTTTCCCAGGTGTTAAATTCATTTAAATGAAAATGAGTTACAATTCTTAACTTTATAATTTGTGTTTTTTAATTGCAAGATGGTGGTAGTAGTCATCGGAA
>SJYC01143758.1:0-18931 GCA_006408675.1 Madoqua kirkii
AGAGTTCCAGAAAAACATCTATTTCTGCTTTGTTGACTATGCCAAAGCCTTTGACTGTGTGGATCACAATAAACTGTGGAAGATTCTTCAAGAGATGGGAATACCAGACCACCTGACCGCCTCTTGAGAAATCTATATGCAGGCCAGGAAGCAACAGTTAGAACTGGACGTGGAACGACAGACTGGTTCCAAATAGGAAAAGAGAGGGGCTGGTAATTGAAAGTGGAGAGGACACTTTTGGTTTTCCGTTTTCTCCCTTTTAAACAGCCTGCAAAGGAAAGCTGAGTTGAACACTGGGGGACTTGATTTTTTTTTTAATAGTTTTTATTAGAGCTGAGGTTTGTTTGTTTAGTTGGCAGCAGTGGGTCTCAGCTATAGCACACTAGATCTTCGATCCTTTAGGTACAGCATGCAGAATCTAGTTCTCTGATCAAAGGTGGAACCCAGGCCTCCTGCACTGGAGCATGGAGTGTTAGCTACTGGATCACCAGGGAAATCCCATAGGGCATCTTCTTTAGCAAAAATTTTAAACCCTTACATGTATAAACATGATTCTGTTTATACAGATAATACATGCTCATAGCCCCACTGGAGGAAAAGCAGAAAAGAGTGAAAAGGGAAAAAAGGAAAATTAAAGTCACCCATTATACCTGAAACTAACACAACATTGTAAATAAACTATAACCCAATACATTTTTTAAAGATCAAGAGTACATGAAAGTAGGATTAAAAATAAAGTCACCCATAATCCCACTCACTAATCAGGGATCATCATTTTTAATACTTCTGTGATATTCTTCCATCAACAAATGGAATCATGCTATAAACATTATTTTGTAGTTTGCTTTTTTCCTCGTGTAATAGACACCTTCCTATGTTAGTAACAGTGGATATTCTCATTATCTTATTGGCTGCAAGATAGCAATAATGATTAGGTATCTGATAATGAATCATGCTCCCATCTCATTCAGAACCTGTTTTCTCACTTGTAAAAGGGACACTTTAAAAGGATTGTTTACTAGACTAAATAAGGTAATTTTTATAAAGCACAATGTCTGACAGTAAATGCTCAACCTAATAAAACAAGCTATACTAATTCACTCATTTAAGAAATAATAATTTCTTGGAATTTCCTGGCAGTCCGGTGGTTAAGACTCCACACTTTAACTCTGAAGGCCTGGGTTTGATCCCTTGTCAGGTAACTACAATCCCATGAGCCACATAAAGTGGCAAAAAAAAAAAAAAAAAGAAAAGAAAAAGGCAAATTATTTCCACCATGTGTTAAGTGCTTACTTTGTGCCAGACATTGTGCTAAAGATTCACAGAATCCTGACATCAGACTCATGAGGTGGGGACCCTTACTATTCCCATTTGACAGATGAGGAAAGTGAGTGACCAAGAGGCTAAATATGTCACCCAAAGCTCCTGGGCCAGTGAGTGGTGGAGATCCAAGCCCAGGCAGTCAGAATCCAGGGCTCGCACACTTCCCCACCACATTACTCTGCCGTGGAGGCACAAAAATGTTCCCCTGGCGTTCCCTCTGAGCCAGGCACTATGCTAGATCCTGCAGCTTTATGCCAGTCTCTGTGCGTGTTTCCAAGGTAGGCATGTGGCAGGATAGTAACCCTCTATCTATTAAATCCTATTAGAATGGCAGAACCTCAGTCTTTTGTCATTTTATCTAGTGATGTCCCTTAATTCTTCTGAGCCATAGGAGACAGAGGCTTCCCAGGTGGTGCTGCTGGCCAATGCAAGAGGCATACGAGATGCCAGTTCAATCCCTGGGTGGGGAAGATCCCATGGAGGAGGACATGGCAACCCACTCCAGTATTCTTGCCTGGGAAATCCCTTGGACAGGGAAGCCTGGTGGGCTATAGTCCATGGGGTTGAAAAGAGTCAGACATGACTAAAGCAGAGGGCAGAGGGTGGGGATGAAGAAATGGCTCTCCTCTCCGGTTGACAGTGAATATATCCTGATAATCCTGGGTTGTAACCATCTACCCTCACATGGTTGCCCCTCACCAGCGAGGCCCTGCTCTCCTTGGGCAGGGACCAGATTTCACTCCTTCCCATATCTCTTTGCTCTAGCCCTAAACCTGTGCCTCCATGCAGGTACCACATACATGGCAAATGAATGCATATGTGGGCAAATGGATGCATATGTGGGTAAATGAGTGAATGTGATAGGGAATAATGAATGAGCCAAGAAGGGGCCAGTGAGCAAGTGAATGGATGAATGTATGAATGAACGACTTCCTGGCTGCTTGGGTCTGATGAACGCTGTAAGGGCTGCTCTGAAAACCTTATGACCGTCTATGTGCACTCAGTCATGACGGCCTTTGCCCCCCACTTGCCCATAGGAAGTGACTTCCTTTTTACCCCCAGCTTTATTGAGATATAATTGAACTATAACATTCTGAATTTAAGACGTACTGTGTATTAACTTGATATACCTGCATATTGCATCATGATTACCATAGACACCTCCAACACCACACATAATCGTGTGTGTGTGTCTGTCTGTCTGTCTGTCTACCGGGAGTGGAAGGAGGCGAGGTAGGTACAAGGTGGGCAGGGGTGGGTGGGCCCAGGGTGAGTCGGGCAGGGCAATAGCTCCAAACCTGCAGGATCGCTAGTCCAAAGAATCCCGACTGTGCTACCAAGTTTTTAAAGACTCACAGAATTTAAAAAGGGACAGCAAGCACAGCTTCAGATGGCACAAGCGCACTGCACGTGTTTAGATCAAACACAGAAAGCTTACAGTTTGCGTCTTTGGGAGTTAATGGCAAAAGTCTGATTCTGGTGTGGCCTGCCCTTAGGGCCACTGTGGAGCAACGCCCACAAAGAGGCCTCTGCTCTCTAGGAATAATCTCTCTGCCTACATGCTCAGTCGTGTCCGACTCTTCGCGACCCCATGGACTGTAGCCCACCAGGCTCCTTTGTCCACTGGATTCTCCAGGCAAAATACTGGAGTGGGTTGCCATTTCCTCCTCCAGGGGAGCCTTCCTGACCCAGGGATCAAACCACATCTCCTGTATTGGCAGGCAGATTATTTTCCCACTGAGCCACGTGAGAAGCCCTTAGGAATAATAGCTGGTTGTAATTGAGTGCTATGTGCCAGACACTGTTCTAAACACAGGAAACCAGATTAACACACTTCATAACAATTCGAGGAGTCATCTGCTTGAGATCATCCCCATTTCACAGATAAGTAAACAGGCTCAGACTGAGAAGGCAATGGCACCCCACTCCAGTACTCTTGTCTGGAAAATCCCACGGACAGAGGAGCCTGGTAGGCTGCATGCAGTCCACGGGGTCGCGAAGAGTCAGACACAACTGAGTGACTTCCTTTTCACTTTTCACTTTCATGCACTGGAGAAGGAAATGTCAACCCACACAGTGTTCTTGCCTGGAGAATCCCACGGACAGGGGAGCCTAGTTGGCTGCTGTCTATGGGGTCGCACAGAATCGGACACGACTGAAGCAACTTAGCAGCAGCAGCAGCAACAGCAAACAGGCTCAGAAACATGGAGGCATCTCCCCAAGGTTCAGCAACTTGAAGAGCCACTTTAGTTCATGTGTCATTCTACAACCCCAGCTTTTCTAAAAGACTGGAGGGATGTTTTGCAAAAGACAAACGGTTGGTTTGTAATGTCCCTCAAACATTGGTGCACCTCAAAGTCTTTGGTGAGGGGGAGTGCTTGCTCTAAATTCAGAGCCCCTGACCCCAACCTAATACTGTCTGATTTTGTAGGGCTGTAGTGGAACATGAAAATATGCATTTTGAACAAACTTCTCAGTGATTGTGAAGAAGCAAGTTAGCCAATTGCACTTAAAGCACCACGATATTTATTCACCCTGATCATTTGCCTACAAACCTCTGAGGAGGGTAACGGGGCAAAGAGTTTTGAGTGGGAAAGAGACTATTAATAATGTACCTTTAAAAAGAACAGATGGCTCCCATGGTTGCTCACTCTATACAAAATCTGCCCGCAATGCGGAAGACCCAGGTTCGATCCCGGGGTCGGGAAGATCCCCTGGAGAAAGTTGTGGCAACTCATTCCTGTATTCTTGCCTGGAGAATCCCCACGGACAGAGGAGCCTGATGGGCCACAGTCCATGGGGTCACAAAGATTAAGACACGACTGAGCGACCAACACACACATGAAGAGAACATCAACAAGGCTTTATTGCAAGCCCTACAAATCTGCCTTTTCTCCCCGGCGGCACCAAGTCACTGGGTTCCGGGCGTGATCCCCGGAGCCGCCTAGCAAACTCAGGGTCCCCGGAAAGGAGCCACTGCGATCCCACCCCAAACCTCAGGGGGCGCTATTCAGTTTCGTTCTGATGGGAATGGAGCATTGTTTTCTTTCTGCGCTTGCGCAGCAAGGAAGTCTCACTTCCGTCCCGACGCGCGCATCGTCTGAACTTGGCGGTCGCTTGGTAAGTGAGTGGAGCGGTAGACTTCTCCAGCTAGGAAGCCCTCCGCTCCACTGGACTCAATCCTGCCTGCCCGGGGGTCTGGCCGCCTCCCCAGAGATCTCTCTGCGTGACCCCCAGCCGTGCATTCTTTTGCAGTCTGAGCCCTCGTCCCTCAGCCTCAAGGCCCCAGTGCTGCCCCCCTCCTCACCCCCGTTTAGTTCAGCATGCGCCCTCCACGCTCGTTTTGCTCTGTGTAACACCTAGACCTTTCATATCCTTCGTTTTCCTGCTTCAGTCTCCTTCTGAGGCCACCTCCCTAGAATCCCTGGGCAGGGGTGGAGAGAAGTGTCCTGGATGGAGAGAAAGCTCTGGTATCCCACCGAGCGTCCCTTTGCTCCTTCTCTTGCCTTTATTTGCAGACGAACACGATGAAGTTTAACCCCTTCGTGACCTCGGACCGCAGCAAAAACCGCAACGTCATTTCAATGCCCCCTCCCACGTGCGCAGGAAAATCATGTCGTCTCCACTCTCCAAGGAGCTGCGACAGAAGTACAACGTCCGCTCCATGCCCATCCGCAAGGACGACGAGGTCCAGGTACTTGTCTCCCGGGCTCTAGTTACCCACCTGCGTGGCGCTCGGGCGCCATTGTCGCCGAAAAGTGTCTACAGTGCTTGGACGTGGAGGAATCAGAGACACACACACCCTCAGGACCGGGGCAGATGATGTGACCCTGCAGGTGATGGGAGTTGGGGCCCAGAGCCATCAGAGCGCGCCTGCCCAGCTTAATCTAGAGCATTCCAACTCAATTCTTCCATAATAATTATTTGAGAAGTTTTGCTTTGCTTTGCCAGCCAAGCAAAACTATGCTTTATTTTTTAGTCCAGAGGTTGCTAGTTCCCAGACACTGCTCGGGAGAAGTGTGTTGGATCTTTGCAGGGAAAGGTGTTGGAATAAGAGTAAGGTTTTGGCATCATTGGGTTTAGTGGAAGCTGAACGTTTGATGGTGCTGGATTTTGCAGGGAGAATGGGGAAGCAAATCAGAGGTGTGAAATTTTGAGGAAGTATAAGCTGTCTGTTCTCTGGAGTTTAGAATGTTTAGTAGGGAAGGGAAGTGAAGGTGAGTAAGATACATCAGAGCTATATTCACACCTTGAAGAAATATATATTGAGCATTTACCAGACCAGGCACCGTTCCCTAGAACTCTAGTGGTGAACATCATCCACAGGGTCCCTGTTGTAATAGGGCTCACATTTGAGAATGGGTTTCCTGACCTCCGCACTGTTGACTTCTTGGGCTGGGTAATTCTTTCCTGTGATGAGCTCTCCTGTGCACTGTACGACGTTTAGCAGCATCCCTGGCTTCTCCCCACTAGATGCCAGTAGCACCTTCTCACAGTTAGGATAAGCAGAACTATCAGTATTTCCCAGGTATTGTCCCTGGGGAGGAAAATTCACCCCTGACAACCTCCCTCAACTGAGAACCATTATTTTAGAAATGAAGTAAGGAATTTGGTGTATCTGTAAGGGACTGGGACTTGGAAAGTTTGAGGAGGAAAAGGTCGGAAGCAGGAGAGAAGTTAGGTTGAGAATGTGACAGGAATAGAGTGGAAAAAATAATTTGGAAGTATGGTCCAGCTCTTCTCTTCTGGACCCTTTCCATCAGACATGCTCTAGTTTATGTTTTGTTTTTTTGGCCACAAGGCATGTGGGAACTTAGCTCCCCAACCGAGGATTGAACCCACACCCTCTGCATTAGAAGGTGAAGTCTTAACCCTTGCACCTCCAGGGAAGTCCCTCAGACGTGCTGTAGAACGGGGGATTGCAAGCGCCTGTAGATGCCAGTCAGGGACACGCAGGAACGCCTGCAGGTGCCAGTTAGGGATATGCAGGCTCTTCAGTTGTCAAATTCTTCAGTTTTGTGAGACCTGGGAAACCTGGATTCTTTCTTTTATAGAAACTGCCTTTGGCTGAGACCACCAAAAACCTCTTTATGACTAAATTCAGTGGTCCCATGTTGGTCTGACTGTCCTTGACTTTTTCAGCAGCATTTGGCATGGGTGGCGTCACCTTACTTCTTGAAATCGTCTCTTTTTAGCTTCTGTGACACTTCAAGCTCACAGTTTACTTTCAGCTTCTCAGCCTCCATTGCTGGCTAGTTCTCTGATCCCTAAATACTAGAGTTTGTCAGGGCCTGCACCTGCTCTTCCATTGGCTGGCCTACACTGTCTACCTAGGTGGTAATACTTATACCTAGAGTTTTAAATATCTGCTCTAGGCTAACACCTTCCTCCTTTATATCCTTTATAACCACTTTTCTGACCACAGACTGGAGATCTAACTGCCTGCTGAACGTCTTTATTTGGATATCTCACAGACATCTCAAGCTTCTTAGGCATGAGATCCTGACATTGCCCCTGCCTCTAAAATCTGATTCTCCTCCCATCTTTCACACCTCAGTAAGTGATGCTTCTATCTCCCCACCTGTGTATACCATAAACCTTTTAAGTTATTCTTAACTTCCCTAATCCCTCTCTTCTGTCACTGTGTCTTGTTGATATTACATTCAAAATAAGTCTTAAATCTGACACTTCTTTATATTTCCATCTTAGTTCAAAGCATCTTCAGCTTCCACTGTTAACCCTAATCCATCTCTACAAATTATTTGCAAATCAGAGCCTACTTAAAATATATCAATGGTGCTTGATATGCTAAGTGTAACATCTCAATCATTGATAAGGCTCCAGTAATCCAGTCCAGGCCGAATTCTCCAACCCCATCTCATTTTATAAGCCCTTCACTTGCACCGTACATCAAACACATCTTTTCAGGCCTAATTCTCCAACCCCATCTCATTTTATAAGCCTCCCACTTGCACTGTACATCAAACATATCTTTTCAGGTCCTTAGAATGCTCTGGGGTTTTGTCCAGAATGCTCCCTCTGCCTGGAGTGCTCTCTCCCCTTTACCTAACTCCTCATTTTGCAGGTCTTACCATTTCAGTATCTTCCCATGTGCCCTGTTCATGGATCATATATTTGTATGTTTACTTGTTAAGTGCTTACTATTCATCAGACCAAGCTCCCTGAGGCCAGAGAACTTTTCTGACCTCAGTGCAGAGCCTGGCACACAGCAGGGGCACAATCAATATTTATTAAATGGATGAAAACAATTGACTGGATGGAATTGGAATGTGACATAAAGAAAAGGGCATGCACTGTTTCCTTTTTAGATATGAAGACAATGAAACTCAGGTAAAATAATAAAGAATAATATGGAAAATGAGTGTCCAGGCCAGGAATACTGGTCTCTTAACTCCAGAGGTCATTCAGGGTAAGCACGTCTCCAGCCAGGAAAGTACAATAGTCCAGTTAGGTTTGTTAAAACTGCCCTTTCTTGGTATCTTCCAAGTCTCACCTGCCTCTTTCTCTGAGTAGCTGAGTCTTCCTCCTACTTTACTGCTGCTGCTAAGTCACTTCAGTTGTGTCTGACTCTGTGTGACCCCATAGACAGCAGTCCACCAGGCTCCCCTGTCCCTGGGATTCTCCAGGCAAGAACACTGTGTGGGTTGCCATTTCCTTCTCCAATGCATGAAAAGTGAAAGGGAAGTTGCTCAGTTGTGTCCGACTCTTCGTGACCCCATGGACCGCAGCCTATCAGGCTCCTCTGTCCATGGGATTTTCCAGGCAAGAGTACTGGAGTGGGGTGCCATCGCCTTCTCCTCCTACTTTAGAGGGAATTAAAACTATCATCCAGGAACTTCAGAGCTCCTGGCTCCACACCCTCTGGCTTAATACTGCATTTCCACCCCTCCTGTCTTCATTCTCTCCTGTTATAAATCCTGTTTCTATCTGAAGCTCTCCCTCTGCCACTGAATGTGACAACCACCACTCTCTTCTCCCCTCTTCAGATCCTTCTATCCATTATCTCCTTTCTCTACAGCCTCCTGTGCCTTTTCCTCCATACTTGTTCATTTAAACACATTAATGTTTCCCCTTCTTAAATAATAAAAAATTATCCCTTAACTTCACATCCCCATAGAGCACATGTCCTCTTTCCGATCCTCTTCAGATCCAGGCTTCTTGGGCCAGGCTTTTTTCAGCTTCATCTTTCCACCTCTGGTGAATTCACAGCCTTACCATACACAGCTTTCATCCCGCTGCTCCACCAAAAGCACTGTAGCCACGACCACCAGTGACCAGCTTGTTGTCACCTATTACTTAATCCTTTCTGTTCTTGACCATTCCACAGCATCCGACCTTCTCGTCGCTCCTGTCCCTGGTTTCCCTTTTATTTGTTTATGGTTGTGCTGGGTCTTCACTGCTGCGTGGGCTTTTCTCTAGTTGTGGCAAGCAGAAACTGCTCTGGTTTCGGCAGGTGGGCCTCATTGTGGTGACTTTTCCTGTTGCAGAGCATGGGCTCCAGGTGCAAGGGCTTCAGTAGTTGTGGCCTACAGGCGCCATAGTTGCAGCAGACAGGCTTAATGGCTCCGTGGCCTGTGGGATCTTCCCAAATCAGGGATTGAACCTGTGTCTCTTGCATCGCTAGGTGGATTCTTTACCCCTGAGCCACCAGGGAAACTCCCTGGTTTCCCATTCTTTCAGGCCACTTCAGTCTCTTGTAAACTCTTCCAAAATGTTGGCTTTTCTTAGATTTCTACATTCTGCCCTTGTCTCATACCAGCAGTCCCTGCATAAACTCAGGCTTTGAGTTGCCATGTCTGTGGATGACTCTCACGTGTTTGTTGCCGGCCCAGTTGGCCTTCCCCGTGTATGGAATCTCCCCGTTTCATGCCTCTGGGAAAGGCATGCCTCTGGGAAAGGCATGCCTCTGGGAAAGGCATGCGCACATCAGGTGCGCAGCTGGACTCTGGATGTCCTCCTCACCTTGTCCCTCACTTCAGAAAAGACCGAGTCTTTTCCCGTCTCCTTCCTCACTGGGTCTAGTGTTTAATCTACTTTTTTTCTAATGATAAAATATTTGTATTAACTGTAGAAATCTTGAAATGTGGACTAATATAAATTAAGAATTCTATTTCCTGTCTAATGGCAACCACTGCGATAAATTTTCATCTTGTGTATACCATATGTATGAAGCATATACACACAAGATTCACACTGTATTGTGTTGAGCTTTGTATTCTTTTTTCTCTAAAGGTCATATCTTGAAAATTTCCCTAGGTCATAAATTGTTTTTTGAAAACATGGGCTTTAGATGGTTGCATGAGAATCTCAATATAATTTTTTTCTTCCTTTTTAAATTGAAGTGTAGTTGATTTACAATGTTGTGTTAGTTTTATTCTCAGGACTAGTTGTGCGATGACCAACCTACTTCAAGGAATGTTATGCTCAGGTAAGAGAAGGAAAAAATCAAGGTGAAGAACCTCCACCTAACTGAGAAGATTTATACCAGGAAAAAAAAAAGGCTGATTTTGACTGCCAAGATTAATCTGTTTTTTGTGCAAAAAGTTTCATTGTTAGCCTGTATGTTCCCGATCATTAGTTTCCTTACTGTGATATTCAAGCATTAGAAATGGGGAGAATTCACTTTAGTATTTTCTCCTAGGTGGTTCGAGGACACTACAAAGGTCAGCAAATTGGCAAGGTAGTCCAGGTGTATAGAAAGAAATATGTCATCTACATTGAACGGGTTCAGCGCGAGAAGGCTAATGGCACAACTGTCCATGTGGGCATTCACCCCAGCAAGGTAGGCCCGGGGCCACACGGTGGCAGTGGCTGCGTAACCCAGCATTCCTGCCCGAGTTGTTGGGCATCAGTATTGCCCACACAGGCAGATGTGATAAGGACTTTAGAGGGAGGTCAGGCAGGCTTGGTTGGTTCACTGGCTAGTGGTAGCGTCAGGGATCCAGATTCCTTTCTTGTGTGTTCTGTTACCCTTGGTGTTGGCCCATCTGCAAGCTGCTAGCAAGAGTGTTGCAGGCATGACTTCCCCACAAGGGAGTGTGCAGAGGGACTAGAGAGAACACCTCTTCCTTCAGCCCTCCCTCCCAGCTAGTGGAATTGACCGTTCCTCTCTTAAACTCCCAGCTTATATGCTGTTTTTAAGTCCTTTCCCCTTAAAAAAGAAATCAAGATCTATTTGTTTTCTCATCCTAAAAGGTGGTCATCACCAGGCTGAAACTGGACAAAGATCGGAAAAAAATTCTTGAACGCAAAGCCAAATCTCGACAGGTTGGGAAAGAGAAAGGAAAATATAAGGAGGAACTTATTGAGAAAATGCAGGAATGAATGTACGCTGTTGCACAACCATGGTTTATCTGTAGGTTCTTTTACCTGGCATGTAGGCCTTTAAAACTTCAAGATGTCTCTCAAGTATTTTATTTCCTTCCTGTTTTGTTATTATTATTTATGTGGTTCTGTAAATCCACTTGTGCTGTTTTAATAATTTTATGAATAAAAATTGGAAATGTTTTCTTGTTCTGAATGGTATTTTTTGCTTTATAGTTAAAATCCATCTGAATTCTCTGTTCCCCATTGGGAGTCTTTCATACTTCTAATCTACAGAGAGCAGCACAGTAGCAGCTGTGAGATTAAGACAGCCCTGCGCCTGCTTAGACCCTCATGCTGACGGGGTGGACAGGACAGGGCTCTGGTTCCTCATGCAGAGATCTGCCCCACTCGACGGAAGTCAGCCTGTGCCTGGCAGGCACAAGACCCCACCGAGAGCAGCGCCGCTGAGCACTCCCACCCTGGCCTGCCGCACTGCCCTCTGCCAGCTTCCTTTCCTCCACACCCTAACCAACCCAGGGATGTGGAGCTCCCTGACCCGGCCGCCCAGCCCAAGTCTGAAATGCTGTCTCCTAAAGATGGTTCAGCAAACTGATGGCCTACAGGCAAGACTTGACTTGGTTCACAGGTTTTTGTCCTGTTGTTTTCATAACTTTAAAAATTAATTTCCAGCATATAAAATGTAATGAGAGCACAGAGAAATCCAGACTTTTTGCTTCATCTGGCTGCGTGAGGCCCTCAGCTATGCAGCCTCAGTGTGTGGAGACAGGACTCTTCCTGTCCTCAATGGACTCCAATCTAACTCCTAGTCATTCCTTAAGATTAGCTTCAGAGCCACATCTAAAATCCTCCCTTGCCCCTATGGTAAACAATCTTGATTAATGCATCAAACTGAGCCTTGTATGGTCCTCTAGTAACACAGGTTTTATCTGACACTGATGTTTCTTAATACATGTTTACTGATTCCGTTATTTTCCACTTTCACTGCTGAAGAAAATGAGTTTAGGTTAACTGCCCAAATCCCAGAGAGCATAAGAGATAGAGCTAGGATTTGAACCCAGGCCTCAGTGCATCAAAGGACATTGACCTCCCATATCAGCCCGCTCTGGTATTCCTCCCTCTACTCTTAGCACCCCTATGTTAGAGTCTGATGAGAGCCTAAACGTATGGAACAGAAGAATCTATGTTTGCAGCAATGGTGCTGGAGTGGGAAGAGCACTGTCACCAGCCCTCAAGTGGCAATCACGGCTTTGCCACTGGGTGGTCAGAGGCCTTCGAGCAAGCTGCTCATCTCAGCTTCCATTTTCTCAGTAGAAGACGTCAATCGCTCAATTGTGTCCAATTGTGACCCCATGGACTCTCGCCTGCCAGGTTCCTCTCCAGGCAAGAATACAGTGGGTAGCCATTCCCTTCTCCAGGGGACCCTCCCACCCAGGGATCAAATCCAGGTCTCCTGCATTGCAGGCAGATTCTTTACTGTCAGAGCCAAAAGAAAATAATACTTGACTGCCTTCCTGTCTCATGGAAAATGCAGAAATAAAATGCCAGGATCAAATGGGCTATTACCGAGCACACTTCAAAAGTATGAGTGTGTAAGTTCTAATATTGCTATTATTATTCAGTGTTTCCAATTCTAACATTCACCTTGCACTCAAGTGATGATTTTTCCAGAAGACTGATAAGATCACAAACCACAGAACTCAATATGCATGTTCTGGCTACAGCATTGATTTTAAGAGCAGAATGATGAGCTCTGGAGTCAGAGGAATCTTGAATCAAGTCCTGTTCTGGTCTTTGGTCAGCCCTTTTTATGAGCCTCTGTTTCCCTGTTTTGTGTAGGAAGCTAGAAACACTGATCTTCAAGACTGAAAATTAAAGTAGTCCACCCCACTGATTTTAGGAGTCAATGTGGGTGTTTGCTAACAGTCTCTACCTCCTTGCCTGGAGATTCTGTGATGGAGTAGTATCACATGGCACATGTATGATACTTATGACTAGGTAAATTTGGAAAATTGTGAATCAGGAGTCTACAAATCACAGTACATAAAATATAGTAGGTGCCCAAAATGTGGCGACTGTATCAGCACACTGAGCTGTGTGTCTAGCAGGCGTCAACCAGTAAGGGCTGGAGTTTGTTTCTTTAATTTTTGTCTTCACTCTTGATAACACGTTTTAGGCCCCCAAATCTGAATAAAAGATTTCAAACTAGGTTAAACTTATAGTAAGACGATATCTTCTGATTCCTGGTCTGGGCCCTAGGCTCCAACCATCACTCTCACCATTACACTTAAATGATGATTATTTCCTAGGAATCAGATTTGGTTTCTTTTCAGCAATGTGTTCAAGTGATAGATAAGAGTTTCGAGAACTGTAATCTCCCCCAAATCACACCAGACTTCTTATCATCAGTCATGTGAATAATAGTGCATGATCCAAAGCAGGAATTTGGCTCTCAGTGCATGCCTGAGCTAATCCGGCTCTGTCATCTCCTAGCTGTGTGACTCTGGGCAAATGGCCTAACCTCTCTGGCCTGTATGGTTATCTATAAAATGGAGATAAAATGAGTACCTACCAAATAGAGTTGTCAAGACTTACTACTTGAGATACTGTGTGTAGAGCATAGAGAACTCAGCGAGCGATAGCTACTGTTTTCTGAGGAGATTGCAGTGAGTTTGTCTGCAGGAATAAAAGGATAAGTTTTTCTCCAGGGAGTTTGGATAAATGCTGGTTCTTGACCAAAGCGGGAAGGTTTAAAGGCAGCAGTATTTTGCTTGGGCTGCTGCAGGAAACTGGGACTGTAGAATGCCAGCTGGATGGGCCTGGCATTATCAAGCCTGCTTATAAAGGTTCAGGCTGGGGAGGGGGGTTTAGCATGTTTCCTGGAATGAGTTTGAATTAACTAGTTTCCTACTGACCTTTTCATCAAATTTGCAGATGTCCACTTACGTGGGTGAGTCCCCTGTGTTATTTTGGAAAGACTCCAAGCTTTCACACTTCAGATAACTCCTTCCTAGTGTCTGCTTTCACAGTGCACTGGGGTCTGAGATGTTCAGCTACAGGGCTTTCCACGTGAGTTGGGTAAGCAAGGAAGTAATCAGACCTGGGAACCAGGCAGAACTTTACTAACCAAGAGTCCTCTGTACTCCTCTGCTGATGCTATAGACTATAGAGTTGAGCAGTTCCAATCTGGTAATGGCTTGGGTCTTTGTTCATTGTTCTTTTTAAAAGAAAAAAACTAAACAGAGGAGAGTGGCAGGCTACAGTCCATAGGGTCACAAAGAGTTGGATACAACGGAAGTGACTTAGGAGGCACACATGCATATATAGTACAACATAAAAGGTTCAAAAGGTATACAGTGCTCAGTAATTTTGAGCACATTGACTCTAAGTCACTCAGCTCTCCCCAGAAGCAGTCAGTTTCCAGTCTTTTGTATCCTTCTAGAAATATTGTATACATGTATGATTGGGTTTTTACTAAAGTGTGGTCCATGAATAAATAAGTCTTCATGAGAATGGCAGGTCATTCAAATTCAATTAGCAATATGAGGTGATTTATTTCCTGAACACCATAATTACAATACAAATACGCATCAATATAAGTAAAATATTATTTGTCCATCAGAAATAACTAAATCAACCACATCCTAGCCTATCCCTAATATAAGGGCGGTTAATTCTGCAACAGGTTGTCAAAGGTCTCATGTGTTAGATGTCTCCATCTTTTAATGTAGTGTATAATTTAAGGAGTTTTTTCTTTTGGTGATTTACTATTAAGAGATATAAGAGGGAGTGTGGTTTACTAGGAAGAACAGGAGCTACAAAGACTTACACACAGATCCCAGTTTTATCTCTTAAAACAACTAGACCTTGAGCATGTTACAAATCTGAGCCTCTCTTTCTTAATATGCAGAGTGAATTTAATAACACCTACTTAGGTGTTGTGAGCACTCAGTGAGACAGGTAATTCAGAGCACCTTGTTTAATGACTGATGAGTGGCCATCAAAAACTGGTAGCTGCCATAATTGGTGGTGTCAGCCCACAGTACACCTTCCCTATACATGAGCAGAGTGAACAGCAGTAAATTATGCTGGAATTTCCGCTTCTCCACTAACTTCTAACCTTCTCAGTCAGCTTGGAAAGGAGCTTTACGACTGTGGCTCTGTAACCCCGTGTTCCCGTTTAGGAGCTCCTTGGGGTTTGCACTGGAACGTTTCGGTCCACTCTTGTTTACTCTATCCTATTGAAGTTGCCTCTGAGACTTTTCCTCTAATTTAAAAATTACTGAGCCACTTCCCTGGTGGTCCAGTGGTTGAGAATCCCTGCCAATGCAGCGGACACGGGTTCAATCCATGGTCCAGGAAGATTCCACAAGCTGCAAAGCAACTAAGCCCAAGCGCCAGAGCTACTGAATGAAGCCCATGCGCCCTAAAGCCCATGCTCTGCGAAAGAGAAGCCACCGCGATGAGAAGCCCGCACACCGCTACTAGAGAGCAGCTCCCACTTACTCCAACTAGAGAAAGCCCACTTGCAACCACAAAGACCCAGCCAAAAATAAAAATGAATAAAAGTTCTGAGGACTCAAAGACCTTTATTATGCGGATTACATCTATCAAAATAATTCACCATATTAGACATTAACATTGTGGGATTTTAATTCATTTAAAAAATAATAATAAACCCAAAACATGTTAATGTTTTTTATAGAAAATAACTACCTTTTCCAAAACAAAACCCAAAAATGTAGCCAAAAGAGTGACACTGTGCACAGTTCCTGTATGTCTGGCTCAGTAGAAAACAAACGGATTCTTATAATGCTTCTGCAGTCAACCTGTTGCACTGATGTTCTTGGGGAAGCAAAGAAGAAAATTCAGTGTCAAATTCAGCGTCACATAGATTGGTGGTTAGAAAAGAGAGGACCTGGCTGACCCACTGGGAGAGTCTCTAGGACTCTCCAGCGGTCCTGGGACCATGCTGCCCAAAGTCTCATTTTTTCCTTGAAGGAGACCTGAAACCAGAGAATATTTCTTCACTTGGAAGGTCACTGAATCCTAGCTCTTGGCCTTCTCCACAGCTTTCACTTGGAATGTGTGATAAAATGTTTTTGACAGACTGACTGATAGAGGGAGCTATTGGCCAATACTAGCCCACATATATATATACCCAGACTAAAGTGTTTTCTCTTTCACAGCGGCTGAAACAGATTTAAGCCCAGTGTCTGAACAGAACCAGTGTCTGAACAGCTACATGCCTGTGCTCCTGACATCTGCTTCTCAGAGAGGCTGCTAAGAAGGGAAGGCAAAAGGTAGACTTACCAAGATCAACTTAAAAGAAAATACTGCATTAATTTAAGAAAGGGGGAAGCAACCCAACTATCCAATCACAGATGAATGGAAAAACAAAATGTGGTGTGTACATACAGTGGAATATTATTCAGCCTTAAGAAGCATGGAAATTTTGATATGTGCTACCACGTGGATGAATCTCGAGGACATTACGCTGTGGTACATAAGCCCACAAAAAGACGAATGTTCTATGATTTTACTTACATCAGGTATCTTAAGTAGTCAAGCTTATAGAAACAAGTAGAATGATCTTGCCAGGAACCAGGGAAGGGAAGAATGGGGACTTGTTTAGTGGGTATAAAATAGTTCTGGAGATCTGGTACACAACCGTGTTAAGATACTTAACTCTACCAGACTGTACATTTAACAATGGTTAAGAAGGCATGTTTCTTGTTATGTATATTTATATGCCACAATTAGAAATAAGCTAAAAGCTCAGAAAAGAAATGGGAAGAAAGACCAAGCTTTTTTCTCTAATTTAGTTCTGGCTGATGTCACCCTTTCTTAACTATTCATTGCAGTTGTACAAATGTTTATTGAGCACATTCTAGGCATAAAATGCTTCTAAGGAAGACAGATCAGGTAAACAGCGCGCATTCTCAAGGAGTTTGCCCTCTACTAAAGGGCTGGTTGATTTATAGACACAAACAAGTACAAGGCCACAAGACATGCATTAACAGAATGAAATAGGGCTTGTGAAGGTGGTGCCCAGAAGGAATTTAAGAACAACAGAATTTCTGCTGAGACCAAGTTGTTGGGAAGGGGCAGGATGAGCACACAGGAGACCAACTAGTTTCCTACCTTGTCCTTCAGGTAAAGGTTTGAAATCATGTTTGAAGAGATGTCAAAGATCTTTGGTCCAACTTCCCATTTAATCCAAGAATTCATTCTAGTTGAATAAGGAAAGAAATCAGGAAGTAATTCAAGGGAGGGAAATGTGACTATCACAGGGAAATCATGGTCCAGGGTAAAGCACTCTGGGTTGGTTTACAGATTTGCTTTCCATTTTGCTTTTGCCTGAGGTGAGATGAGGTGAAGTCGCTCAGTCGTGTCCATCTCTTTGAGACCCCATGGACTGTAACCTACTAGGCTTCTCTGTCCATGGGATTCTCCAGGCAAGAATACTGGAGTGGATTGCCATTTCCTTCTCCAGGGTATCTTCCCAACCCAGGGATCGAACCTGGGTCTCCTGCATTGAAGGCAGGCACTTTAACCTTTGAGCCACCACCTGAAAGCCCTATCAACTTCTCTGAGAATTACGTTCTGCCTCTGTTACAAGGCTGTCACATACACTGAACCTGTATCCAAATCCTTGGCAAACATTAGAAATTCCTTGTTACCTTCTTCTTACTACCCTGGCTAATCCCTACTCTTCTTTCAAGGCTCAGCTCAAGACTGGCTTGGGGTGGAAAAGTCATGCACAGTGGTCCAACCTACCTTCACGCTGCATTCAGTGGCCTGCTCAAAGTCTGTCTTTTCACCAGCCTGTGAACTCCCTGTGGGTAGGTGTGTCTGATTCCTGCAAGCCTCCAAACCTGGCACAGTCCACGTCATTCAGTAGGGCAGCAGTTAAGAGCACCTGCCTTGAAAATCACACCAACAAAGGTTGAATCTTGGTTTTGCTACTTAGTAGCTATGTGACCCTGAACAAGATCCTTAACCTCCTTCCTGTGCCTCAGTTTCTTCACCTGCAGAGTGGGGATAATAATTAAACGGCGTCATAGGCTGTCGTGAGGTGTTCAAAACAAAACTCAAGCACGTAAAGCTCATGACTCAGTGGCTACCACACAGAATTCTGAACAGAAACTTAACGATGAAGTTATCTATATATGCTTGTTGCATAAGAAGGTAAGGCTGTAAATAACTACACTTTTCTTATAAAGGCCACCTTCTTATCTGAAAACTTTGCTGAGGCCCTGACGACACATACCTAGCTCGGGGGCTCCAGAGGGTCTTACACAGCAGCAGGCCGGCCGGCTCCCAACGGAGGGCGGGGCGGAGTCCCGCGCGCGGTCACGTGGGGACGCGGGGGGCGGGCCTTTGCGCGCGCAGGTCCCGCGGTCGGGGTTGACACTTCCGGGTGGGACCCGAGTGCGGCTGCGGGCCCGGGGCTGGCGCTTCCCGCAGCAACCATGGCGTATACCGGCCTCACGGTCCCTCTCATCGTGATGAGCGTGTTCTGGGGCATCGTCGGCTTCCTGGTGCCCTGGTTCATCCCTAAGGGTCCCAACCGGGGGTAAGTGCGCCAGGCCTGCCTGGGGAGGGAAGCGCGATAAGAACCCGCTGGGTCGGGCGGGGAAAGGGGCGACGGCGCCGGTCAGAGACCTTGCCCCGGGTGATCCCGCCCTGCAGTCAGGCCTCGGCCCCCCACCCCCGGCAGCACCCCGACTTCCTTGTCGCGGCAGCCTCAGTGTCTCCTAGCCCGAATTGAGGAGGGTGGCCTCCGGCGGATCCTCCTTAGGAAGAAGCTTTGGGGGAATTTTTTCTCCTCACGTCCCTGTGTGGGGAGGGTGCCGTCGGAAATGGATGTATCCCTCCTCGAGGAGAAGTTGGGGCTCGTCACCAGACTGCTGTCGCCCTAGCCCCGCTGTCTACCCAAATGAGGCCTCGTTTGTCACACTTTAAAGGGACGGATCAGATAAATAAAACAGAAATTGACCTCTGCCTCACAGGCTGTCGCAGTTGCACAGCACACCCTTGTGCCGCAGCGCTGAGCCCAGGCCTTGCATCTAGTGGGCGCCAGGAGCTAGTTGGGGCTTGATCTGGAGCGGGGTTAATTACCAAAGAGCAGGAGGTATTGTTAAGAAACCCCTGCGTCATAACCTTTCGAAGGGCGCTCCCGCACTTGTGTATAACAAGCTCTTAGAATGATTGGTTAAGAAAGACTCCCCCCCACCCGCACCCCCAGCCCTGTCTCTTA
>SJYC01143759.1:0-20927 GCA_006408675.1 Madoqua kirkii
TGGAGCGGGGTTAATTACCAAAGAGCAGGAGGTATTGTTAAGAAACCCCTGCGTCATAACCTTTCGAAGGGCGCTCCCGCACTTGTGTATAACAAGCTCTTAGAATGATTGGTTAAGAAAGACTCCCCCACACCCGCACCCCCAGCCCTGCTCCCCCGGCTTCTTTGTTAAATAGAGCTTTATCTGTTTTGTAAGTAAACTTTATTATGGTATGAAATAGTCTTATCTTCAGAGGAGCTTTGGAAACCCTCTTTCTGGTTCCTCTTTGCCTTTCAGTCATTTTTTCTCAGCGGCAAAATCATGTGGGGTGAAGCTTATTATGAATCACAGATTTTGGGGAACACCATCTCTTGTTTTATTCTTTGAAACTGATTGGTGACTTCACAGTGCTCTACATGCATAGTAGGCTTGAAGGGTTGTTGAGTGATCTGTTGCCTTTATTAAAGGAAAGAAAATGCTCTTACTTAATAGTTTGTGACCTGAACCGCTTTTACTGTCTGGAGTAAACTTGTGTTAGACTCGTTCCTTTCATCTAGCTTACAAGTAAATCATAATTTGTTTAAAAAGTAAAAATTGTAGGTGAATTTATCATCTGGTTGGGTTGCATTAGGTCCACCCATTCTGCTCCCATCTACTCCCCTCCTTGGATGGCATCAGTTATGTAGGGTCATCTTTCCAGCTTGTAATAGATGAGAATTCTCAGGTTATTAAAACAATTTGTATTAACCAAATTTAATTCTTTGGACTTGTTTCTCCTGCTGGAGTTAGAGAACAACGAAGTGCTCTTTTGTTGTGATTCTGTCTTCAGCTGTTTCCTTACCCACTGTCTTTCCAACCTCCATACTCAGAAAGCGTTTATTAATGTACTGGTAGTGTTGACCACTTCTTTCTTGAAGTTCCCCATTTGGGGCCCACTGTGCCCAGCCTTGGGTCTTGATGCCATTGCTCTTACCCAGAGTAATGAAATGCCTTCTGTGGTCCATGAGTTACTCAGTTTGTAGTCCTAGTGTTACGATTCAGGTTTGACCTGCTAGTAATATGTTATCTGGATTTAATTCATAGCCTCCACCCTAGCCCTTGTTATTTCTTGCTCTTGGCAGGATGGAACAGGTCTTAAAACACAAGGTGTCTCCTAGGAGTTCTATATTACACTTTGAGAAACACTGCTCCCAGTTGGATGATCCCTATGACCTTGGATAATTTAACTTTTACATGTTCCTATTTCCTCACTGTAAAATGGAAATATTAGTATTAAATTATTATTGGTTCTCGTTTACATCCTTAAAAGACTGCAGATAATTTTTTTTTAATGGAGGGGCTGAATTGCTCCAAGGACTATGGTGAATTTTTAATGCAGGAGAGCATTTCTGATTTGAAGAATTGAAAAAAATCTTCATTAAGGAGATGAGTAAAGGTGCTGTGTGAGAAGGAGAGAAAGAAGTTTTTGCTGTTAAATTTTCTTCTCTGAGATCCTTGCATGTCAAAATACAGAAACTTGGGTCATTAGGAGAATTTCAGGACCTTGTGAAACTGGGGGAAAATGGGGGCAAAAGGGAAAAAGGTCTTCAGAATCTGTATGTAACCTAAAGCAAGCCCCTTACTGTCCTCGTTTCTGCACCTGAAAAAGGGCGGAATACAGTGAAGTCTGTACCTGGAATGCTGGTTCCTAACCGTTCCTATTCTTTGTGATTTCCCACTGTCCTCTAGGAATCCAGAGATTCTCTAAAAACTTCAGGCGAGGGAGAGGGTGGCGACAGAGCGCGGGGATTAGTGTGCCAAAGGTTCACAGCTCCAGTTTTCTCAGACATAACACTGTTAAACATACAGAAGGAGAGAGCAGTGTGTTATGTAACACCACCTAGATTCAATAATGTTAACATTCATATCTGCTTTATACTTGCTCTGTCTCTGAATCCGGGTGTGCATACATACATAGATAATTTTGCTGAACCATTTGAGCATACATTACAGTCGTCGTGACACATTACCCCTAAACACTTAAGCAGACCATCACTCAGAAAAAAAGCACATCAGGAGCTGATATTTTCGTGCTTTTTGGCCATGGCACACCTCTGAGCTTGCGAGATCTTAGTTCCCCAGCACATTGGGCACTCGGAGTCCTAATCACTGGACCAGCAGGGAATTCCCACGAGGGACCTTTTGCTCTCCAGTGTCAAATGAATAGTACAAAGGGGCTGCTCCCATTCTCTGAGATGGTCTTTTGGGGAAGAGGAAGACGGAGGGAGGGGTTCTGGGTTGAGGCAGGGGAATGGAAGGAGATGAACAGGAGCCTGGGATGGAGGATAAACAAACATGATGCATTTGGGGACACCAGGGCGCCCACGTTCAGGAGTGAAATGCTGTTTGAAGGTAGAGGGGTGAGAAGGAGGAATGGAGTGAACTGATACAGGTGAGACGCTGGACTTGATTTTATAGATCTTCAAACATTTTTATTATGAAACCATCAAAATTTGGTAGTGCAACCCTTAATGCCTCTTTATGTATGTATTATATTATAAGCTTAATGTATGAGGTACATATTTTGCTGCAGAATGTGCTTCAGGTTATATCTTGTCTGACCTGTTCTCACCACCCATACTGCTACCAGGCTGGTCCATTAGTGCAACTCTCCTCTAACTGGTTTTTCTGCTTTTGCCCTTGCTTCCTCTTCCCAAGTCTGTTTTCACCCTGCAGAGAGATCCTATTACAGTTTGGATCAGATTTTTCAGTGCTGTTAGTTATTTGGTTGGATCTGACTCTTTGCGACCCCGTGGACTGTAGCCCACCAGGCTCCTTTGTCCGTGGAATTCTCTAGGCAAGAGTACTGCAGTGGGTTGCCATTCCCTTCTCCAGGGGATCTTTCCAATCCAGGGATCAAACCCAGGTCTCCTGCATTGCAGGCAGATTCTGTACCATCTGAGCCACCAGGGAAGCCCCACTTTGTCAGTCCTTTCCTCAAATCCCTCCAAAATAGCTTCCCTTTTCCTTTCAGAGGCTGTAAGTTACCTCTGACCTCACTTTTGCCAGGCTCTCCTTGCTGTGCTCAGCCACACAGGCCTCTGTCCTCTTTGAACCTGATACCCTCTCACCAGGAGCCTTCTCGTTGCTAAATGTCATCCCTTTTGTTTTCTCCTCTCTCTCCAGAGCCTGGTACATGTAGGACACTGAGTCTGTTGAATGAGTGAATGGACAAGCCAATATATTAACCACAAGGGAGGAAAATATATGTGTGTGTGTATATGTATGTATACGTATGTATACGCACGTACGCAGGCACGCACAGAATTTCTAAAGGATAAGTTAAACATCATCACATATAGGAGTTGTGATATTTGTTCCTTGCCTTCTAGGAGATAGTCTTGTGTATTCTGTGGGGTGTGGAGATGCCATATTTGGAAATCATTCTTACAGATGATGGGCATGCCTTAAAGGTGTTAAGAACTTCCTTGGTGTTCCAGTGGCTAAGACTCCATGTTCTCAATGCAGGCTACCCAGGTTCGATCTCTGGTCAGGGAACTAGATTCCACATACTGCAGTTAAGACCCAGAGCAGCCAAAAATTAAAGAACTAATCCTTCTCGGTTGGTGACTGCAGGTGCAGGGGTGGTATGAGCAAGGAGATGACAAATCTGAGGGATAAAAGTGGCAGAGCTTTTCGAGGGTAGGAGATTTCAAAGGGGAGCCTTTAGAAAGAGAAAGTGAAAAGAATATCACAAGTTCAAGTTTTTAAAATGTCAGAGTTCAACTGCTCAAAGATCCAGGTTTAACTGTTTTTCAGAATGAAATGGAGATGGGGAGAGATCAAGGCTAAAAAGTATAGTATTTCATAGCAGAGAGTACTACCAGTTAGGGCAGTTACTTGAGTATCAAAGCAATTACTACTGCAGCCTTTTGTGTTCAGTTTTAGATGGGTTTGGAATAGACCTCTAAACTGTGGCATCAGTACACATTCCCGTATATACAAATGTTAATGACTTATGTAGAATTCTGCAGAGTGCCCACAGGGCACATTGATGTCTACTGGTGTTTCAGCAGATCAGATCCATTTTCCTAGAGTGCAGTCCTTGCCAGCTTGATCACCTGGGAAGGGAGCTTAACCTCCTACAACATTTGCTTGGTTATCTAATGATTGCATTGTTTTTTTTCCCCAGAGTTATCATCACTATGTTGGTGACCTGTTCAGTTTGCTGCTATCTCTTGTAAGTAGTTAATTTCTAAAATAATAATCAGTTATTTCTGGTATTTATCATATGTGTTATTAAAAGTTAAGTAAGTGGTTATCAAGTTTCATGGTATCAAGTTAAGTTTGGTTAGGTTAAGGTTATCAAGAAACTTAACCAAGTTTAATTTCATGGCAATCATGAAACTTTATACTTTTGTTTAATAGGGGTTGGTTCTTGGTTCAACATCTAGAAATAGTAACTTAAGATTGGAAAGAAGATATTTTCCTATGTTCAGTATGTTACCTAAGAATTGTGCAGATGCTCAGTTCCAGCAATACAGGTATAATTTATTTGGCACTTATTTCAATCATAATTAGCTGGAAATTGTCATTATACTGCTTTAGATTTTACTTCCATGAAGTATTTGAGCCTATTCTTTTCACTTAAATATTGTGTTATAAAGCCAGTAAAGCCATTCTTTACTATGAGTTTTATCTCATGAATAGACATTAAACTGGAATTGTAATCCAGAGAAAGGGTAATCTTTTAAAATAATTCACTATACACTGTATCAAAGTATGATAATAATTGGCTTCTGTTTGAATAGATGGTAGATGGCTCAGAGGTTAAAGCATCTGCCTCCAATGCAATAGACCCGGGTTTGATCCCTGGGTCAGGAAGATCCCCTGGAGAAGGAAATGGCAATCCACTCCAGTATTCTTGCCTGGAGAATCCCATGGACAGAGAAGCCTAGTAGGTTACAGTCCATGGGGTCACAAAGAGTCGGACTCGACTGAGTGACTTCACCTCACCTTGAATAGATGGTATCAACTGTTGAATGAAAGCTTTAGGCTATATGAAATCATTTCTCAGCATATATTTTTCAAATACTGTTAGAAATGGCAAAACAGCATTTGAAGTATTCTGTTTTTTGTCTTTGTTTTTTTGATTTTGTTTATGTACTTATTTATTTATTCTTTGGCCACACTAAGTAGCCTGTGGGGTCTTAGTTCCCTGACAGGGGATTGAACCCATGCCCTCTGTATGGAGTCTTAACTACTGAACTGCCAAGGATGTCCCTCTTTTTTAAAATTGAGATATATTTCACATACCATAAAATTTATCCTTTTAGGGATTGCTTGTTTTAAAACCAGCAGTTCTTTTTTCGTGAAAGAGAGCTTGCTAGTTTCCTAAGCTTCCTTGTATGGAAAAGTATTGGTGATGGGTGGCTATTGTTTAGTGCTCTCATATGGTGGGAGGCAGCACTTCTGATCCTGCGATGAAAAGACATGGTTCTCTGTGGCTCTGAATCTGAATTTCTTATATCCTGGGGCTTTTGCATTGAGGTTTTTCAAAGAGGTTTGTGGGTAGGAGCCAGGTCTAGTTATTGGCATACATCAAAATCTGCCGCTGCCAAAGAGTTAAATTACCATGAATTTTGGCTGTCTGGCCATTAGATTGCTTGCTTAAGTGCAGCTTGCTGTGTTTAAAGCTGAATCGTACAGCATGGTGGAAGTGTGGCTGAGGAGGATGCCTAACTGCCTTGACATGCGAGCTTAGATGATGGGACTTTGTGCGGTTGCCTTGTTTTACTCTTTTCTTTTTAGAAAGGTGAAGAGGCTTTTTTGGGTCTTCCCCGAAAGACCTGAAGTGTGTTCACACTTCCCCAGAATGGAAGTCTGACAGGTAGTGAATAGAGGGTGTTCTTATTCTAAATGAGAAGTACTTGCATCAACAGTTCCTCCTCTAAGTGGAGTACCAGCCTGTCCTGCTGAATCAGAAATTCCAGCAAGGGAGCTCTTTCTCAATCCAGGAGCCAAGGAGTGGTCCTGTGATTGAAAAAGCCTTTTTTTCATTCCTTTGATCTCTGCTGTGTGAGCAGTAAGGTTGGTGGTGGGATCTTAAAAGAGAGAGAAAATTATTGTACAGAGGAATGACTTGAGATTAAACAAAGACGAGGCAAAAGTGTTCTGTGACTTTCTGATCCTCCACTATCTTTGAAATCTGGTTAATTCTCTGGATATTCTCTTTAAAACAGGCAGGAGACCTTTCCAATTAGTCTCATGCCTCATGTCTTCATTTTCAAGTATAAAATACAGTAACTAGACTTGGTTGGAAATTATGTTATTTGAGTCTTAGTGACTTGGTTAAAACTGGTTGAGCCCTTGCCTCTTGCTGTCTAGGTTTTTTCCTTTGTCCCAGTGTGCTGGCAGCTGCTTTGTTGACAGTGGGTCAGTGCTGTCATCAGTGTGTTAATAAAGGTAGTACACAGTGTTGCGACATTAAATGCTTCCAGAGGCCTTTTTATGGGGAAATGAGCTGGGTGGTATAGACTTTATGCAATTTTTTTTAAAGTTCTCTTTTTTTCTTTTTTAATTTTATTTATTTTTGACTGTGCTCGGTCTTGTTGCTGTGAGGGCTTTTCTCCAGCTGTGGTGAGCAGTCTCCTCTCAGGTTGTAGTCAGTGGGCTTCTTGTTTCGATGGTTTGTCTGATTTGCCAGCACAGGCTCTGGGTGCAAGGGCTTCGCTAGCTGTGGTGGCAGGCTCCGTGCTTGTGGCCCCGGGGCTCTGGAGCACTGGCTTGGTAGCTGTGGCCTGTGGGCTTAGTCGCTTTGCAGCACGTGAAACCTTCCTGGAGCAGGGAGTGACTGTCTCTCCTGCGTGAGCCACCAGGGAGGCCTCTATGCAACTGTTTTTTTCTTTTGTTTCCTTGAAACTTGATCATTTATCCTATTTACAAAATACCTGCCTGAAACCTGCAGATGGAATTCAATTCCAAATAGTTTACATACATTATTCCACACAAGGGTGTGATTCTGTAATACATTTAATTTGAAATGCAAAGGAAACTTTACTGTTTGGCACTATACATATAGTTTCTTGAACATACCTCGTTTATAGTAAGACATGCCCAAAGAAACTAAATTTCCTAAACAAAGTTACGTTTTGAAATAGTCATAGACTTGAATTGCCTTCTGTTTGTGCCATTCTTCCCTTTTTCCAGTTTGTTCTAGTCCAAGGTTAGATTCCATGGGGTGTACCTTGTTTGAGTTCTGAATAAAGCAGGATCTCTGCCAGAACAACCAGCTTGTGTTACTAGTTCAGCAGAGGAAAGCCTGAATGCTCTACATATGGTTCCCTCTCTGAGGCGCAAGATCACTTTTGTTTCTTAAGCACACAGGCCTTCTAGTTACTATTCTATACCTTCTCTTGGTCTTAGATTAGTTGTTAATTTGAATTATGTTGTAGCTTACCCTGAGTCACAGAACTCACATCTTCAGAGTAAATGAGAAATTTAATATTATGTTGTGAAGGTGCAAGCACTTGACTAATTGAAAATCGTACCTGCAGAGTGACAGAGAAAAATGTTGACCAGGAGACCAGAAGACCTTAATGCTAGGTTGAATAAAATTTGACCTGATTATGTTGTAGTACGGTTTGGTGAATTTTTGAAAATGATGCTGTGTGTGAAAATTTGTAATGAAAAGTATATTATTATCAGTGATCTTAAAAAATTATTATTTTTTAATTATTATTATTTTTAAAAATAACTATTTGTGTATTATTTTTGACGGTGCTGGGTCTTCATGACTGTCCCAGGGCTCTGGTTGCAGTGGGCGAGGCTACTCTTCATTGAGGCTAGAGGGCTTCTCTTGTTGCGGAGCACAGGCTCTAGGGCGCTATAATCGTGGATTTTTCCATTTCTCTTTAAAAGAAAGATCCTTGTTTGTTTCTTATGTCTTAAAGCTCTGTTATTAGAAGGATGCATATATATGATTGTCATATGTCTTCTGAGAATTAACATTTCTAACATTAGATACCTTTATCTTTGGTAATAGTCCTTAGCTCAGTTTTTACTTTGTCTTATTTATATCAATAATTGTACCACTTTTCCTGTGTTTATTATATCTGTGTCTTTGTATTTAGAATGTGCCCTTTTGAAGACGGTATACTGCTTGGGTTTACTGTTTCTTCTATTCTGACTGTCTTTGCCTTTTGGCAAAGGGATATTCCTTATATAATTAATGTAACTAATGTAAGTAATGTGTCAATTATAGCTAGGTTTGGGTTCACTGTTTTGTTCATTGTTTTCTGTTTGGCTCAACTCATTTGTGCTCCTCTGTCCTTTTATGCCCTCCTTTGGGTTAATTGAATATTTTGAGTATTCTGTTTTAATTCCTTCAGGGCATTTAGCTATTCTTTTGTATTTTTCTCCCCCTCCCCTTTATTTTATGTATTTATTTTTATTTAAAAATTTTTTCTGTGCTGGATCTTCATTGCAAGTAGACTGTCTCTCGTTGTGGGCTCTTGAGGGCTTCTCTTGTTGTGGAGCTCAGGGTTAGTAGTTGCAACATGGAGGCTCCCTCTGGGCAGGCTCTCTAGTTACTGGATGTGGGATATTAGTTCCTGGACCAGGGATCAAACCCATGTCCCTTGCTTTGGAAGGTGGATTTTTAACCACTGGGTCACCAGGGAAGTCCCCATTCTCGTGTTTGAAGAATTCTTTTTTCTTTCAGCCAGTTTTAAAGGTGCTTTTCCATTATCTCTGTCCTCCATTATTTCTACTGAGAACTCAGCTGTAATTTGAATGATTGTTCCTTATGCATTTTTTGTGCTCTGAATGTTACCAAGATTTTCTCTTTATTTTTGCTTTTCAGTATAAATTCTGCTATGCTGTGCATAGGTGTGGTTTTGTTAGAATTTATTCTGATTGGATTTGCTGAGTTATTGGATCTTACCTGTTTTCCACCAAATTTGAGAAAATTTCAGTCTATATTCTTTTTTTTTCTCTCTATTCATTCTCCTTCCGAGTCTACATTCCACATATGGTAGACTTTGATTTTCTTTTCAATTTTTTTTCCTGTTTCTTCAGATTGGAGAAGTTCTGTTGATTTTTCATCAGGTTTACTATTTCTCCTATCATCTCCAACCTTATGGTAAACCCATCCAAATATTTTTCAGTTCATATATTAAACTTTTTTGTTTTAGAATTTTTATTTGGTTCTTTATTAATGTTTTAATTTACTTTCTGAGATTCTCAATCTGTTCATTCTTTACAGCCAATTTGTCTTCTAAGTCTTTAAACATATTTATAATGCTGTTTTGTGTTTATTCTAGAACAATAAATGCCTTTATTACATGAGCTAGCATAGGAAGGAGGAGGATTTATTTGCCTTTCTGTGCCTTGATTTCCCCCAGATAGAACTCTAGCTCCTTGCCCTCTAGCACGCAGCCATTTGTAGGCCAGATTTGGGCTTCCCTCATCTGCAATGCAAGAGACCCTGATTCGATTCCTGGATCAGGAAGATCTGCTCGAGAAGGGATAGGTTACCCACTCCAGAAATCTTGGGTGGGTAAATCCAGGGTGGCTCAGCTGGTAAAGAATCCACCCGCAGTGTGGGAGACCTAGGTTTGATCCCTGGGCTGGGGAGATCCCTTGGAGAAGGGAAAGGCTACCCACTCAAATATTCTGGCCTGGAGAATTCCATAAACTGTATATCCATGGGGTCCCAAGGAGTTGGAATGACTGAGCAACTTTCACTTTCTGCTTAAGAGACATTACCTTTTGGAGGGGTGCACCTCACGTGCATTTGGCACGGGGAAGTTTCTTGACTAGGGGCTGAACCTGGGCCCCCTGCTGTGGACGAGCAGAGTCTTAGCCACTGGACTGCCAGGGAAGTTAGAGAAACATTACCTTTCAACTGCAGCTTCTATATAATTTTGGACTCAGCTTCTGTTAATTCCTTTGTCCTTGACTGTTGATTACATTTCTTGGGTGTTTTTTTGGCCTGTGTATTTTTTATTAAATGCTAGATATTGAATCTAGCTAGGTATTTACAAAGCTAGATATAGATCACTGGGAAAGACCCAATGCTGGGAAAGATTGAGGGCAAAAGGAGAAGGGGGCAGCAGAGGATGAGATGGTTAGATAGCATCACAGACATGAATCTGAGTAAACTCTGGGATAGTGAAGGACAGGGGAGCCTGGTCAAAGAGTCGGACATGACTTAGCGAATGAGCAACAACAAGATATTGTAGAATATAGACATTCTGGATTCTACTTAAATTATTAATTGACCACCTTAAACCTGTGGAAGGTTGGTTTTACCCTTTGTTGGGGCAGATCTATTTCAGTTTTGCCCTTAGAGTGAGTTCTCCATTAAGATGTGGCCCTTCTGGGGTTTCATGGAAAGTCTGAGGTGTGTCAAGCCCCTCTGGCGTCAGACTCCAAGCTCTCTTCTCTGGCATACACAGCGGCTGCAATCTCTGCTCTGTCCTTTCGGCCCTGCGGGTGTTTTCCGCCAGCACTTGGCCTTTGCATGCTTGGTTCGAGGATGAGCCAAGGAGTTAAGGGGAATTTCATCATGTTTTGGGACCCTTGTGACGTATCTTTTTTGAGGTTTCCTCTCTTAATTTCCAACTGCTCTGGCAGCTCAGAACTTACCTTTTGATACCTCAAGTCAAGAAGACTGCAGTGTTTTGCTTGAGCTTCACGTAGACTGGACAGTGTCCTCTGGGGAAATGCTGTATGAAAGTTCCTTATTTCTTTCAAGGATTGAATCCTTTCCGACTCTACCTGCTTTGGACACTCTCTAGTACCATCAATTAGTTATTTTTTTGTATTTTGTTCAGAGTTTATAATTACTGTCTATAGAATGAGTCTGATATAAGCTACTTATTACCAAAATGAGATTACCTATTGACCTTTTTTTATGATCAAGTATTATAGTTTTTCATTTCTATAGAAGTTCTTTTTGCTGCCATTATTATAGTTTTGTTTTCCTTTCCTGTCTTCCCCTTTCTTTCCCTTCTTCCTTTTTCCCTGCATATATTTTGAGTGTATCTTATTTCTTAAAAAATAGTAGACAGTTTATTTATAGCCTGTATCTGATCATTTCATATCTGAAGTCCTTGCAGGTTTATATCTGCTTTTTGCTGTCTCTCACTCGTGGTGCTGTGTTTCCATATGCATTTAGTTATATTTGACTGTCATATGTTCATTTTCCCTATAGATTTTTGTTTGTTTTTTGGCTGCACCTTGTGGCTTGCAGGATCTTAGTTCCCTTACCAGAGGTTGAACCTGGGCCCTTGGCAGTGAAAAAAAAGCATGGAGTCTAACCACCAGACCACCAGGGAATTCCCTGTTTTCTCTAGTTTTATTTGTATGACTTCTTTGAGGCCTGGTATGAAGGTGGGCTCCTCCAGAAAGGATTTACATTGCTTCTACCAGGTGCCTAAGGCCATCAGCAGAGTGCCGTTAAATTAAATAAAATTCTCACTATATTCTTTTTTAAAACCATGGGCTTCCCTGGTGGCTCAGGAGTAAAGAATCCCCCTGCCAGTGCAGGAGATGCAGGTTTGATTCCTGGGTCAGGAAGTTTCCCCTGGAGAAGGAAGTGGCAAACTGCTCTAGTATTCTTACCTGGAGAATCCCATAGACCAAGGATCCTAGTGGGATGCAGTCCAGGGGCTCACAAAAGAGTTGGATACAACTGAGTGGCAAACAAACAAAAAACAGCAAAGTATGAATTTGAGCTGGCAAACTTTCATGAAGACTAATTCTCTGGGTAGCTTTTTTCTCCCTCCTGCTTGGTATTGGTGTTTGAGACAGTTTATTTTCCTAGCATTCCACTCAAGGGTGTTCTTTGATTTATCCTTGCCTTAAGACAGAAAGAACCCTGTGGGGTCTTAGCTTTTTAGGGAGTATGCGTGAAACTTTTGTTAGACCCTGCACCTTGAATGGGTCCTGAGGTTTGTCTATCATTTTTCATGCCCTGTGAGGTCTGAAAACAGAAGCACAGGTTAATCTGGGTTAGTATATGCTCTCAGAGTATGGAAAGCAACCTGTAGTTACTTTATTTCCCTCTGAGGAGTACCTGCCTTTGCTTAGTTTTTTTGCTCTGAGACTTGCTTACGTTTCTCCGTGGATGCATGTGAAGTATTAGGATGTCTTGACTTGTTCATAGTGGAAAGGAAATCTAGGTACCTGGCCCAGCATATTATTATGTACTATATGAGAAAGTCTGTTTGTCTTATTCTGACCATATAATCTTTTCATTTATAATTTGGCAGATAAGAGAATTTGAAGTGAAAGGCGTAGTGTAGAAAATATGGAAGTAAAAAGGAAAGATAGTCCAAATTCAGAGCTGCCAAAAATAGGACATATTCCTATTTTGTCCTGTAGTAGTGAAAGGGCTGTAGCAGAGATAGAGTTGGCTTCAGGCTAATGGAAAGTAAGTTTGTACCTTCTCATCTGGATTTTGGGGTCCTCTTCCAGACTCCCATGACTGTGGAAGAATAGAGTTCCGTTTCCTTGGCTGGGTTTCAGTTGGGGGCTGCCCTCAGCTCCTGGATGCCATCCACATTCCTTGCCCTTCTGTTCTCAAAGCTAGCAAGAGAGCATCTTCCTTTCTGCCCTATTCTCTTCATCCTCAAGCAGTCTGGGTTCAGTAAGGAGGTAGAAACCATACAGTGGATTAAACACAGGAGGCTTTCTCTAACTGTACTCCGTGACGGAAGAGCAGCCATAAGAGAGAAGGGAGCTCCACCTGGCACCTGAGGCTCAGGGGAGACGGGGACGGGCACAGACAATTCGGAAAGGGTCCAGACCTTGCTGGAGAAGGCATACTTCAGCCCACCAGATAGCGGAGAAGTTCATTGGTTTGGCCAGGCTGGAGTTGGCCTGGAGTTGCTGGGCAAACACTTAGCCACACTCCGGAGTGCAGGCAGGAGAGTGGGCATGGGAGATCAGTGACCGGGGTGTGTGTTGGGAATCCTTGCGACCCTATGAGCAGAAGGACCTTGAAGCATGTAGTCCAAGCAGGGGCTCTGGTTTCCATGTTGAGAGGGCTGCAGAAAGGTTATTTCCAGCCTCGCCTCTACCTTGAAGAATGGCGATGCCCTGGGCTAGAGCGTTGCAGGTTCCGCCAGGTGGCCTCACACCCCTCCCCCAGCTTCTGGCCCTTGCCTGCCATGCCCCTCCAGCGCCCTCTGCTGAGGAAGCTTGACATCATGCTCACTTTAAAGGAGAAAAAGGAATTCATTTGTTTACTACAGAGCTCTTACTACAGGGTGCATTACAAGATGAGTGGCAATAAATTAATAAGTGATATATACACTCCAGATGTCCTTGGTCAGGAAGGCTCCTGTCTCTTTTAGGAGCTCACCTGATTAGGTCAAGCCCACTCACTAATTTCTCTTTCTTTTCTTAATCAAAATATGGGCTTCCCAGGGGGCTCAACGGTGATGAATTCCCTTGCCAGTGCAGGAGATGCAGGTTCACTCTCTGGGTCAGGAAGATCCCCTGGAGTAGGAAGTGGCAACCCCGTCCAATATTCTTGCCTGGAAAATCCCCTGGCAGACTATAGTTCATGAGGTCACAAAGAGTCAGACGCAACTGAGCACACATATAGTTGATTTGTAGTGTTTTAGGTGTACAGCAAAGTGATTCATTTATACCTGTACATATATCTATTATTTTTCAGATTATTTTGCATTATAAGTTACTTCAGGATGTTGAATATAGTTTCCTGTGCTATGTGTTAATAGTAGTTCCTTGCTGATTATCTATTTTATCTATAATAGTGTTTATCTGTTAAGCTCTTAATTTATCCCTCTCCTTCTTTCCCTTTGGTAACCATAAGTTTGTTTTCTGTTTATGAGTCCCTGTGTATGATTTTTTAGATTCCACATATGAGTGATTGCTGACTTACTTAGTGTGATAATCTCTAGGTCCATCCATGTTGCTGCGCATGGCATTATTTCATTGTTTTTTTATGGCTGAGTAATATTTGTGTGTGTGTATGTGTGTGTGTGTACCACATTTATCCATTCATCCATTGATGGAAATTTCCCTTTCTTAAAGCCAGCTGTATTTTTTATTTTTTTGAGGTATGGTGATTCATAATGTTTAAAGGTTATGTTCCATTTATAGTCATTATAAAATATTGGCTATATTCCCTGTGTTTACAGTACATCCCTGTAGCTAATTTTGTACATAGTAGTTTGTGTCTCTTAATTCCCCGACCTTTGTAATGCCCCTCCCCCTTTCCTCTCCCCACTGGTAACCGCTATTGTGTTCTCTGTACCTGTGGCTCTGTTTCTGCTTTATATTCACTAGTTTGTTGTATTTTGTTAATTCCACCCGTAGGTGATGTACAGTATTTGCCTTTCCCTGTCAAGGCAGCTGTATCTTAGAGCATAATCTAATCATGGCGATGGTTCCCCCATCATACCCGCCACCCCCTGTTTATACAGGTGTATGTGCAAGGGGATGGGAATTTGGGGGCACTGTCTTAGACTTTTGCCTCCTGCAGACGGGGTGGGGGTGGGTGAGGAGGCAGAGGCTAGCATGACTCAGTGCTGCCTTAGAAACTCCTTGGTAGAGTAAAATAGGGTGTATTTCACTCTGTGGCTTGAATACATTTTTAGCTGTCTCACAGAGAAAGAGAAGAAATGACTAATATTTATTGAACATCTATTTGTCAGCTACTACAAGAGCACTTTTGTATATTATTCCTTTGGTTCTTAACATCTTAGGGCAGGGATTATTATCTTCGTTTTACACAGAGGAGAACTGAGGCTTGGGGTTGTGAGCTTAGTTGCCTAGAGTCACGCCACTTATTTTTATTAATATTTATTTATTTGGCTGGACCGGGTCTTAGTTGCAACAGATAGGATCTTTTTATTTGTGGGCTGCGAACTCTTAGTTGTGGGCATGTGGCGTCTAGTTCCCTGACCATTCACTAATTTTTGATGTAGTTAAAACTGAATCTAACCCTACCTAATACTGAATGCCATGCTTTCTAAATAGTGTCTTAATAACATCACTGCCCTTGAAAGAATTTGCGTCATTGGACTGGAATGAGGGTGTTTGACAGAAGTCATCTCAATAGAGCCAGGGCAAGTCATGTCTCTGCTGCCTCTTAAGGGGCCCTTGCTGCGGGGACCGCGGAAGCTGAGCCGCTGTGCTCTACTTGACCTGTGCGTACCAGGAAATAGCCATGCCTCTGTTCCCTGTTCTCTTATCTGAATGTGGAACAAAAGAACAAAGCAGGATTTTGAGCAAGCTCGGTATAGCCTTTTCTGTGGGGAGGACGTATTTTGTGCTTGAAGAATTCTAATGACCAAGAGCTGAGCTCATGAAAAGTGGCCAGGAGTGTTTGTAGATGAATACCCTATTCCTTTCTCTTCCAAAGCAGGCTCTGCCACCGCTCTTGGTCTGTTTCTCATAAGCTCAAGAACCCGGGGATGGGGGCGGGGCGGGGGCGGGGCCCTTCGACCGAGATTCCCTTTGGCATCCTTCGGGATTGGATGCGTGGCATTGGAGCGTCGCATTGATAAAGAATTGTGGAATAAAAGAGGAACACTGAGCTTCCTGATGTGTTTCATCCATAATGCCCCATGGATGCAGCCCAGTATCATGGGACTCAGAAGTCCTGGGTTCCCTTTCCAGCTCTTTCCCTGTTCACCACGGGAGTATTAAGCTCCCTAGGACACAGTTTCTTCATTGTTAAAATGAGGGAGGTGAGCTTGACCTTTGGTCCATTCCAGATGTTACCGTGCTGTTGCTTCCTCGGTAGTTTGAATAAGCTCAGAAGGTTAGTTATTAGGCTGGACTTCAGGTTGTGGAGACATGTGGAACAGTTTGGGCAAATACGAAGAGTACATTTAGTTCTCTTTTCTTGGACACATGAAGTAATAGATTCATTGGAATATGAGCTCTTTCTCCACCCACTTCCATCAATTCAGAGTGGATTTTTCTTTCTTTCTTTCTTTTTTTTAATCCTTCCAGTTCTCCACTGTGTTTATCAGCTTGAAAGAAAAATCTGAAGTCAGGCAGTAACCAGAAGGGCAGGCTCAGAACTCAGCTGGTTACAAGGGGGAAAAATTCCACCATGAAATTTCAAATGAACTGACCTGGGCTGTTTCCCAAGGAATTTTCTTGAACTTTGGTTTGTTGTGGTGGTGATTGTTTTAAGTAAGCGGTTTTGCTTGATTTGAAACATTAAAATAGTCTGTAAAATTAAATTCAAAAAAGTTTCTGAATACTGGTCTGAGCAAGCAGAGGGGACTTCACTCTTGCTTCTGGATATTTCTTTTTTACCTCAGGTACCAAAGGCTCAGTGGTGGACCTCACCAATAGTTAGCAAATGGATTCTTTGTTTCCTTAACTCCCAGACAGTGTAGATTTAGCTAAACTGATGCCTTCTGAACTGCTGTCAGGTAAAGTATTTCAGAAGGTAACTTTTGGAGCAAGAACATTCATCCTGACCTGATGATGAGTTCAGGAGCTGCTGCCACTTAATTAGTATCAACCACAGGCGAATCGTCTCATCTCTCTCTTCTTCTCAGTTTCCTTAACCATGTTGTGGGAAAATTAAAGATCATTTGTGAAGTAGAACACGATGTTTTTTCTTTAAAGCTCTCTGGCTCTTTATAACACGCAGTCAGAATCAAGAGGCATTGCTTGTCCTTCATCGTACAAAGTGCTGGGAGATGGTTGTTTTGCTTAAGCATTATACATTTTTGGTAAAGAGAAGAGACGGAGGCGAGGCTCTGGCATGTTTTCATTTAGCGTTTCTAAGCGCTGGCCAGTTTTCCAGTCTGTCTGAAAGGACAGACACTGTCTGCACTGTCTGCTCCCGGTGCCTGCTGGGGTCGGGAAAGTCCTGGGTCTGTGTGGAATTTTCCGTGGCCACCAGCTCTGCGTCTTTTGCGTTCACTGTAGTCTCAGCCCTGCAGTGTGTCTGCCTGTGTGCCCTCCTCTCTCTCTTTCTCAGGGAGATGTTAAACCTCAGCTACAAGGCCGCATGTTTTGTGTCTAATACTGGAGTTCTAAGGACAGATGAGAGAGCCTCCTCTAAATTAACGTTTGTTTATAAAGTGAGTCAGCTTGAGGCAGCTGTCCTGGCCCCCTGTCCTCAGGTGTCACGTTTCCTGTCCCAGAACCGCTTTCTGTTGGGGTGGGGTGGGAGGGCCAGTGCCTCCTTTCTTGCTGTAGGTAAAGCTGCTAGAGCTGGTGTGTGTAGACCTTTCAGGCATCAGCATCGGCTTGTTGATCCTTTGATTGGGAGAGTTCTAAAAATTACAACAAATGGAAGAAAAGAGATCTAACCAGACCGTGGCCTGGTGCATTTGGCTACTTCCTCTCTTCAAGGGGAATTTAAAGGCCTAAAATAGTAGAAGGAGACAGCTGTAGCAGGTTATCTACTTTCCTTAGAAAGCAATTCCTAGTATCCCACGCAGAGAGGACAGTGATGTCAGATTAGGATGCTGAAATCCATCCTCTAGGATCTGTAGCAGATAGAGTCTGGGCTTGGGTACCAGACACCCTCCCTGTAAATGAGAGCAGTTTATTTCTAATTTAAATAAAAACTCACGTATTTTGAATAGGAATCAAAGGCACTGTGTGTTCCACTTCATTCTGGGCTCCCCTCTAGCAGTGCCTTCTTGGAAAGGCCTTCCTGCGCACCCCATCACAGGAGTACTACCTCCATCGTTCTCTGCTCCTTCGCCTCACTATATTTCCTCCCTGATGCTGTATTCTGTAAGCTTTGCGAGGGCGGTGCCATTTTATTTTCTTCTTGTGTGTGCTGAGGCCACCTTAAACATTTGTTTAATGAAGTAAACCATGGGATGGCTTGGATGGCCAGACGCTAGCTCGCTGTCTTTCTGCTGAGTCCTGTGAGCTCTTCATAATGTTTTCGATATCAGCCCCTTTGCAGATGTATGATTTACTGTCTTTCTTTCTGTTCTTTGCTTTGGTCTGAGTTCAGTGATTTTCACATTTCACTGGGTAGGTATGTGGGTTGCTGTATCAGATAGAACACCATTTATTCAGAACTTTGTGAATGGTAGAAGAAAACTTTAAAGTCAGTTTTGGGCTATGTGCTGTTTTTCACTTCTACCCTGAAGTAAGGACGTAACACCATCATACGTCCTCCATAATCGAGTCTATGATACCGAGGAATACCTTATTACTTTAGATCTGAAGTAAGCAAGGGCAGTTAGATGTCCATTTGGTTCAGCTCCACTGGGGCCCCACAGATACCTACACATTTTAGTGGTGATGGTAATGAGAGAAGGGGTGCTCAAGTGATGCATTCTAATTGGGAGATGGTGGGCTGAAATTTAACCCTGGCTGTACCAGTAAAAATGGGTGTATTGGACTTCCCTGGTAGTCCAGTGGTTAAGAATCGCCTGCCAGTGCAGGGGACACAGGTTCGATCCCTGGTCTGGGCAGATCCCACATGCCATGGGGCAGCTAAGCCTGTGAGCTGCAACCACGGAAGCCCTTGTGCCTGTGAGCCTGTTCTCCACAAGTCAAGAAGCCACTGCGATGAGAGGCCTGCGTGCCCCAACTGGAGAGCAGCCCCCACTCGCAGCAGCGAAGATTCAGGGCAGGCAGCAAATAAATGATTAAAAGATTTAAAAATATGGGTGTGTCGTATTGGTTGTGGGTCTTAGCATTTGGAGAATGGATAAAGTAAACTGATTTTTCCTGAACCCAGAAGTTGTGATTTTGATAAACTGAGATTAGGCAAAAACACTGTTGAATGACAGTGTCATATGAATCCAGGAGATGTTGAATACTTGGAAAGGGAACTAAGAATATGAATGAAAAGATCAGAGGCATGCTATGATGAAGCTTCATTGGTTTGTCAATAATGTATCAAAATGAAGACAGGATTTGGTCTGTGAAGCCTTTTTTTTTTTAATAATATATGCTCCCATTAAACATGATGTGTTTTATGAACTTTAAATGTATTGAAAATGTGGTCTGAACGAATAGATTTAAATTCTGCCAAAGCACTCTCCTCGCCCTAACTTACAATGGTTCTCTTCCATCGTGACTTCACCACTTTCTGTTGTGCTTCCTTCCCCATTATTTTTTAGTTGGCTGATTGCAATTCTGGCCCAACTCAACCCTCTCTTTGGACCACAGTTGAAAAATGAAACCATCTGGTACCTCAAATATCATTGGCCTTGAGGAAGAAGACCTGCTCACTGGTACTCAGTCATGGAGGTGACTATGCCCTTGACCCTTCCCATCAGTGTTGTCAGTCGGTCAGCTAGAGTCTACCTGGACTTTTCCTTCTTTTAACACATGGCAAGGGCAGGCTGCTCTGAAAGCAAACACAGCTGAATAGCAGAAATAGAACTTAGGCCATTCACTCTACCAAAGGATTTATCCACAAGATTTTAAAAAATTGTACTCTTACCCAGAATATTCTTGAATTACTTTTGCATGTGGTCTTTCGGGCACAGATCAAGAACATTACTATTTATACTTGGTACTTCAAGATTCAGCAACTTGAAGTGGCAGACAGATTTTAGATGAAGGGTGTCTCTGAATGCTTTGGCAGAGAGAGACAGATGCGTTTTGAAAATTGGTCTTAAAATTGCAGGTTTCCTGAGCATTGGAGAAAGGAGGAGTAGTATGGTGGAAAGATTTATTCACTGGCTAAGAGTCAGAAAACTTGTCATTTCATTTGTTCTTCTATCGCCATTTTGTTAAATGAGGTTAGTGCTAAATGCGTCCCTGGACTCAGGTTCAGCTTTTTTGGTAAGCATACTTAAATGGCTCTGTGAACTTCATATTGCCTTATATCAGGAGACACACAGTGCTTGGCTCTCTGGTCTTTAGTGATGGCAAGGTGTTGGATTCTGATCTCTCCAGGTGAAGAGGTCTCTGTCAACCTTTATCCGGTAATTTTTATCCATTGATGATCTTAGCCTGCATTGCAGTAGAAATTGAAAAATGGAAATTTTTTACTTCGACTAGAGTTATTTAGTAACCTTGAAATATAGATCAGATAAGAAAAGCAGGATATATATTTAATTTTTTCTTTTAATTTTCAGAGTAAGATATTGGTGCCCAAGTTACTTCCAGGGAGTCCAGTGAGGTTTTCTGTTCTTTCCTTTTCAGTTTTAATCAATTACGTATTTATTATCCTTTTTAGAGTCACTTCTTTCTTTGGCCTTATGGGCCCTGTCTGGACTAGTTTCTGTGTCCTTGTGCTGTTAGTCTTTGGTAGTTCTTTTTCTGGCATCATCAAAGTGTCCCAGACCTCTGTTCTCTGTTTCTTCACCTGGAATCAGCTTTCCCTCCAGTTGCTTTCTAAATTTCTGACTGAAAGGATCCCTGGTTCATAAGTCAGTCCTCAAGCTTAGTTGACCCTTCTTCCCCCTAGTGGAAGTAGTATTTCAAGATCATCTGTTTGCTGGGTGCATTCATTTCTGGTAGGATGGGTGGTTACTTCTAAGTCTTTACCAAAGACTACTTCTAAGTCTGGACAAAGCCAGAAAGTACACATTTTTATTAAAAAAAAAAAACACAAGTTTATGTCAGTATTTTTAATTCATGTGTAACATTACAGGGTTTTTATTTGACTTCTTTGGTTTTATACTTGAATATCATTCACATATGCTGAAAATGTTGGCTCCTAAAGACTAACTAACTTACTGACTTTGATTATTCAGATGTTATAAGATATATAGGGTTATCTTGTGTTTTATAGGACATATTAAACTGTATGTTATAGGGTTATCAGAGTGGTAATTAAGTAATATAAAGTATTTTTAATAACACCAATATATCTACTAATTATAAGGTTATCGAATGCAGTGTAGAATTTCTTTGCTGCTTTGTTTGAAAAACAAAATGCTGTTTGCTGCTGCTAAGTCACTTCAGTCATGTCCGACTCTGTGTGACCCCATAGGCGGCAGCCCACCAGGCTCCCAGGTCCCTGGGATTCTCCA